>PVLA01008633.1:0-86022 GCA_004027455.1 Hydrochoerus hydrochaeris
ATGACCATGTGGTTTTTGTTTTTGGCTCTGTTGATGTGGTGTATTACATTTATTGATTTGTGTATGTTAAACCATCCCTGCATTCCTGGAATGAACCCCACTTGGTCATGATGTATAATCTTCTTGATGATTTGCTGCATTCTATTTGCCAGTATTTTGTTGAGAATCTTTGCATCAGTGTTCATTAGTGAGATTGGCCCATAGTTCTCTTTTTTTGGTTGGATCTTTCTCTGGTTTTGGTATCAGAGTAATACTTGCCTCCAGGAATGATTTAGGAAGGATTGCTTTCTTCTCAATTTCATTGAAGAGTTTAAGGAGTACTGGCATCAAATCTTACCTAAATTTCTTGTAGAATTCAGCTGTGAATCCATCAGGACCTGGGCTTTTCTTTGTTGGTAAGTTTTTAATTACATTTTCAATTTCAATAGCTGATATTGGGTTGTTCAAAATTGCTATATCTTCTTGGTTAAGCTTTGGTAGTTCATATGTTTCTAGAAATCTGTCCATTTCCTCTGTGTTTTCCACTCTATGTGAGTAGAGATTTTCAAAGTAGGTATTCATGATTTTTTGAATTTCCATGGGATCTGTAGTAATTTCTCCCTTTTCAGTTCTTATTGCATGAATTTGGGTGTTTTCTTTCTTTCTTTCTTTTGATAAGTTTAGCTAGGGGTTTGTCAATTTTGTTTATTCTCTCAAAAAAACAGCTTTTTGATTCATTACTTCTTTGTATTGTTTTTTTAGTTTCAGTTGCATTGATTTCTGCTCTAATCTTTATAATTTCCTCTCTTCTATGAGCTTTGGGTTTAGCTTGCTCGTTTTCTAGAAGCTTGAGATGGACCATTAGGTTGTTTATTTGTGCTCATTCTGTTTTCTTGATATGATAATTTATTGCTATATATTTCCCTCTTAAGACTGCTTTCATTGCATCCCACAGATTACAGTATGTTGTTTCTATATTTTCATTAAATTGTAGGTATTGCTTTATTTCTTCTTTAATTTCATCTGTAGCCCACTGGTTGTTCAAAAGGCTGTTATTTAATTTCCATATATTTATGCGGGTTTTACAATTTCTTTTGCCATTAATTTCCAATTTCAGTGCACTATGGTGAGATACTATGCATGGTATGATTTCAATACCTTTGCATTTACTTAATGTTTTATGGGATAATATATGGTCTATTTTGGAGAATGTCCCATGTGCAGCTGAGAAGAATGCGTATTCTGATGTGGTTGGATGGAACACTCTGTAAACGTCTACTAAGTCCAATTGCTCACAGGTATGATTCAGTTCTATTATTTCTTTACTGACTTTTTGTCTAGTTGATCTATCTCTTTGTGACAATGGGCTGTTAAGATCTCCTGTTATAATTGTGTTCTTGTGTATTTGGTTTTTCATGTCCATTAGTATCTGTGTTTTATAGTTGGGTGCTCCTGTATTTGGTGCCTATATATTTATAATTGTTAGTTCTTCCTCTTGAATTTTTCCACTAACAAGTATGTAGTGACTTTCTCTATCTCTTTTAATCATTTTAGGTTTGAAGTTCACATTGTCTGCAAATACAATAGCTACCCCTGCTTTTTTCTGGTTTCCTGTTGCATGAAATATTGTTTTCCATCCTTTGACTTTTAATCTGTGAGTTCCCTTTTGGGTCAGATGTGTTTCTTGTATACAGCATATTGTGGGATCCTGTTTCTTGATCCATTCTGTCAATCTATTTCATTTATAGGTGAATTGAGGCCATTTATATTTATGGATATCACTGATATGTACTGTCTCGACTTTGCCATGTTATGTTCCAGTTGTTTCTTTCTGCTTTTCCTCTTATCTAATTGCTTATCCTACCTAGTGGTTTCTTTCTGTTGTTGTTTTGGGGATTGTAGTCATTTTTATCTCTGTCTGTCTTTCAGTACTCTTTCTAGGGTTGGTTTGGTGGACATGAATTTCTTCAGTTGTTATTTGTCATGGAAGTATCTTGTTTCTCCATTAAATTTGAATGAAAGTTTTGCTGGGTACATCAGTTTAGGTTGAAGGTTGTTTTCTTTCAGGGCTTGAAATACCTCACTCCAAGCTCTTCTTGACTTGAGGGTTTGTGCTGAAAAGTCTGCCGTGATTCTAATGGGCTTTCCTTGATAGGTGCTTTGTGTCTTTTCTCTGACAGTTTTTAGTATTCTGTTTTTATGCTGTATGTCTGAGATCTTAATTATTATCTGTCTGGGTGTGGATTTATGTTGATTGTGACTGTTTGATGTTCTATATGCCTCACTTATCTGCATATCAGATTCTTTCCCCATGTTTGGGAAATTTTCTGTTATTATTTCTGTAAATACTTTACATATGTCATTTGCCTGGACTCCTGTATCTTCGCTAATGCCCATTATTCTTATATTGTTGCTCTTGGCATCATAATTAAGTGTCTGGATTGTCATTTCATGCTTTGCTATTTTTAAAAGTTCTATCATTTCCTGATCACTAATTGTGATCCTGTCCTCAAGGTCCGAAATCCTATCCTCAGCTTCCTTTAGGTGGTTTTGCACGCTTTCAATAGAATTTTTTGTTTCTTGGATGTCTCTTTGAGTTTGTTTCATGAATTCTGCTTGTTTTCTATATTGTTCATTCAAAGTTTCAATCAGTTTCCCATACTCATGTACTTTTTTCTCTAGTTCTTCTTTAGCTGCATTCAACAACTCCTTTTACTAAAGTTGTTATTTCTATCTTTACATGGGAGAGTACTTCTAATTTGATTTCCTCTATGGCCTGATGCAGTTGTTTTTTATTTCACTCACTGTCTTTTCAGAGATTCCCTGTGTGTTACTTTTGGGGTCCTCTATTTCAATGTCTCCTATACTTGCTTCTGGCGAACTATGTATTTGAGACTGCATTTTGCTTTTTCATTTTGTCATGTTCACTCTGCCTGATGTTTTCTATGTGTAGGAGGGGAATCACACACACTCTTTTCAGGCTCACCAAAGTCTTAGTTGGAGGGGGTTTTACTGCTGGCCCTATTTATCCCCTGTACACCTCTATTTTAGGGGCATACTCATCACACTGATATAGTTAATCCACTGTAGTCCAAGGTTCGCCGCCTGGGAGCAAAGTTCCAAATTTTTTCACACTAACTGGAGCCTGCTGAGATCTTCTGATGTTCCAGGTGGGAGGGCGGGCCCAGCTGAAGCAGTCCAGGGCAGTTTTTATTCTTGGGCAGGTCTCATCAATGTTCCTGGTGGCAGGGCATCCCTCGGGGGAGGTTCCAGGCAGCCTATGCCTGATGCAGGCTTCATCTAAGTTCCAGGTGGCAGGGCGGGCCCACGGGGGAGGTTCCAGGCAGTTTACCTGGAATTATTTTCTATCCCTTCTAATCTTTCACCTTAGCATCTGTGCTTTTTTCTTAGTCCTAACTTGTCATTTTCTTCATCTCTCTAGATTGAGTCCTTTTGAAGGACAATTCACTTAAGCATCTTTGTTCTTTACCTGTTTATCTGTAAATGGGAATACTACTACTACCACTATTTGGTATTACCTACATTTACTCTTTAAAGAGCACATTTTACAAACTTTAGTAATTTTTATTGAAATATATTTTATTAAAAGATTTATTTCATTTTATTAAAAGCATGAGGAGGTACGGTGCTAAATGCCTGTAGACTTCTTCAGAAATTGAGAATCTCGGCTTCTTAAGAGACTAACGTAGGAGAACTGCAAATTTGAGTCCAGCCTGGATAATTTAGCAAGACCCTATCTCAAAAAAGTATATGTGTGTGTGTGGGTGACTGGCTGGGAATGTGGCTTAGTGGCAGAGGACTTTTCTAGCATGCCTAGGTCGTGAGTTCAGTCTTCAGAACCACACACATGGGCACACACCACAGGAATAAATGTATGTATAACAAAATAGTACCTGGCCAGGTAGTAAATGCTAACATGAGTTAGCTGTTCCTACTACTTGTTTTAGTAGCATTTTAAGTATCTGTTTCATTGTAACATATTTATATAATTATTTGTTAAATGTTCCTTTTTCATAATAGGCTGTTAATGTGAGGAGAAAAAGATTATCTCTTTCTTTATTCATCTATATTCTAAGGATTTGATACACATAATACAGTACTTAAATACTTTTGTTGACTGATAAAACAGTTGTTTACAGTAGTAGAGTCAGTCAAGCTAAATAGGTTTTGGCTGTAAATAGATGTGGTGATGTTATTTAACTTCCCTAGTCTTTAGGTTTCTTAGAACAGAAAGGTTAATAGTATCATTCATGCCGAGTATTAGAAAAAGTGTGAATAAATATGTATCATTTTGTTGGTGAGAAGTAGTAAAGTTACTAAGATGTGGCCAAGGATATCAGTACTAAAAATGGTAGTATTTTTAGTGAGTGTTTAATGAAATACTATAAGTAGAAGTATCTTTAGATGTTAGTTCCCTATTTTAACTTTTCAAATTATGACTGTACCTCATTAGTATATGCTAGTTCCCCAGCGTATTAGAAATAATAGCAGTATGTATTTTGTATATATAGTAATATGTATTGTGTGTGTGTGTGTGTATTTTTCCCTTAATCATCATTAGGTATGGTACTACGTCCTATTAAACAGAAATGTTAGATTTAGAAAGATCAAGTAACTTGCTCACAGACCTAGGTTTTGAATTCATGTCTAGTTCTAAACACCTTATTATTTTTTTACTTCAGATTTTTCATTAAAGATGATTTTGCAATTGTTAAATTTTTTTTTCCCCCAGTATTGAGGGTTGAATCCATGGTCTTTGCATGAGCTACATCCCCACCTCTTTTTAATTTTTTGAGACAAGGACTCATTAAGCCTCTTAAGTTACCCAGGCTAGGCTCAACCTTATGATCCTTCTGCCTCAGTCTCCCAAAGTGCTTGTATTATACATAGGTATGTGCTGCCACACCTGATTTATATCCTTTCTTAAAAATGCTTTTGGTGATAATGGCAAGTATAAAACAATAAGCCTTCAAAATATAATTTCAGTCAGAGTGCTTGCTCTTTCTTTTTTTGACTTTTTGGAGACAGGATCTCAGTGGTAATTCAGACTGGCCTTGAATGCTGGAATTACAGATATTTGCCGCCACACCTACCTTCAAATTGCTTTTTCCAAAAACCTACCTGAGGTCTTCTGTATGGACTAACTGGTCAAGCACTGGAGCACTGTTTCAGTAGTATGACAGACCTTAATGGAGTGTACTTTTAGTAGTTGTAAGCAGTGAAAGCTCTGAAACTTGTTTAGGAAGAGAGAAAAAGAAATATATCCTTCTCCCATGGTGAATGGCACAGTCTTCTGGTTTTAAATTCATGTCTCAATATAAATTTTTCTGTTCATTGCATGAGTACATTTTTATTTTAGAAGATAAAAGATAATATATGTATAGTAAAATGCATCTCATGTCATTTCTCTTTCCATTCCTAAATTTGTTGCCAGAATATGTTTACCTTGTTTCTGGCAACAATGTCCTTTATGTTAACTTGTATGGTTTTTTTTATTATTATTATTATGTTACATTGAGTTAATATTTTAAAACTATCTTAGTTGTAATTATAAAAAAATATTTTTAGATAAATTCATATAAACAGAAGGCCTTTGGGATTTTTGGTAGTCTGTGAGAGCATAGAGTGATTTTTGAGACCAAATAATTTGAGAAATGCTAACACTGTTATTAAATCCCTGCTATTGAACATTTGTAGAACACATGGAAAAATTCAGTGATTTGACAGTGTTCGTGAGAAAAGTGCAGTGTGCATTTCCACAAATGTTTTGAGTCAAAAGTTAGAAAATAGTACTAGAAAAAATACGGCAAAATGCAAGTATATATCATATAAGTCATTTTATCCTTGGTTTTTCTAAACACTTTTATATTATGATTAATTTGATTATGGTGAAAAATGTATTGAAACATGAATAAGAATATTATGTATTTCAGAAACTCTGTAGTGATGCTCAAGTTAAAGTTTTTGGGAAATGCTGCCAACTGAAGCCTGGAGGAGATAGTTCTTCCTCTCTGGATAGTTCTATCACTCTATCTTCTGATGTAAAAGACCAATGTCCTAAGTATCAGGTAAGATCACTCATTTATTTACTCTTTCATTTTGTGAATATTTTTAAGCATCAGCCCTAGGAAGCAAGATATGACAATGACTAGTCCTGGTCTCCCAGCTATAGACAGTAAATTTATATATTTTTTATTGTTATTTTTTTCCAAATCCATTTTATTTCAAGGAGAAAAAGAAAAACTATAAGAAAATTTCAAAACACATCAATCAGGGGTGTAAGTTTTAAAAAATCTTAGAAATACAGCTATGGCACTAAGAATATTTTCTCATTTTTCTCAATTCATATTTGTTGGGCTACCAAAATAATTTCTTTCATATACCTTTTTATAATGAAGTATGAAGATAACTAATACCAGTTCACCTGTATTGTGGAATTAAAGTATAAATGGAAGTATACACAATCAAAAATGTGCATTTTAGTTTTCTAAAAATATCATGTATTCTGTTAAAATACAGAATTAAACCAGTAGCATATAGGAACTTCTTTTTAAACTTACTACATTTTACATAAGATCATTGTTTAGATTCATGCTAAACAGTTACGGTATCATCAGTTGCAGATTTGTTTTACGTCATTCAAGCTTGCTTGAATCATAAGTATTTTATGTTTAGTACTACCAAAATAGAATTGTGAACTTTTTAAATTCTTTGTAATCAAATGATTGTGTTTTCTGACAGTTTATCCTTGTGCTTTATTAATAAGGAGTATATGTGAAAGGACAGTGAAATTATTAAAATGTAAATGTTAGGAGGTGCCACAGAGCTCCTTCTGCCTTCCTGTTTTTCTTTCACCTTAGGCTTGATACAGTAGCAAATTTTTAACAGTGATGTAATAGTTGCATAACTTGTGCAATTTTGCATAATTTGGGAAGTTTCCTTTCCCCTCTGCCCTGGTTCCAGGGATTGAACTCACGACCTGGTGTTTGCCAAGCAAGCACTTACACCACTGGGCTAAAACCCCAGCCCAGGAAGTTTTCTAATGTGTTCAATTATGCAAACTTGCTTTTCTTCCACTATATAGTTAAAATAAATATTGGCAAACTGAACAAGATTGGTGATACTGAATGATTATAATCTCATTTTGTAGTGAGTTGTAACATTTGCTTTTTTTTTGGTAAAACCAGAAAGTATTGAATTATTGTATCATAGTTTGTTGTACCATGTGCTGTCAGGTAACATTATCTTTGAATTCCTGGTTATAACAGATTGTTAGTATCTAGCAATACATAATTGAAAAGAATAGACCTTATAAATAAGACTTTAAAGAAGAGGGCAGTGGTAATAGCACTTCCTTAACTATTTAACTTTGATAGTGTGCCATATGATAGAGCATGCAAAACGAGAGCTTTTATATGGTCACAGGAGATACACATAGTACTTTATTTTTTACCATATTTTACTTTCTTAGAATTATTTTCTTATTTAGTAGTATAATCTAAAACTGCTTTGATACTGAAATGCTTGTAACTAAATATAAAAAACAGCGATTTTAGTCAAAATAGCAGTGGAGTTAGATTCATCATAGCAAAAATGAACTTATAAAGAAAGACATTTATGTCTGTCATTAGCCAGAAGTAGTGTAGGTTGCAACAAGATTGGCATTGATCTTCAAAACAAAACTAGTTGAACATTAAAAAAAATTTTACTCTGTTTCTAAAGTGTTCTCAAGCCAGTTGTGGTAGTACATAGTGATACTCAGGAGGCTAAGGAAGGAAGGTTATAGGTTCAAGGTCAGTCTTAGCAATTTAACAAGACCCTATTTCAAAATAAAACAAATGAGGAGGGGATATATCTCAGTGGTAAGGCATTTATTCAGCATGCATGAAGCCTTTGGTTTAATCACCATTACTGCCAAAAACAAAAGACAAAACAAAGAGTTGTTCTTAGTACCTAAACCTATATGCCTTGAAGCAGAAATTTAAACTAAGCCAAACCCTAAGATAAGTTGTTTCCTATCAGAAACCTGAATGTAATGAACTATTTTTCTCTTAAAATTTAACTTTTTGGCTGTGTTGGTTACTTTTTTTGTCCTTGCTGAGACAAATTAACTGACATCCAAAATTAAAGAAGGAAAGATTTATCTAGCTCACAGTTTGTGGTAGTTTCAGTCCATATTAAGGTGGCTCCAGTTTGTGGTTTCAGCTCATTTCAAGACAAGGCATGGCAGAGGAGCAACAGTTCATGGCAGCAGAAGACAGAAAAAATAGCAAGGGAGGAGTACAGAGAGAACTCTGTCTCTTATATTGTATGTAGGCCACACCCACTTGGTTATAGCACTCACTTCCATGATCCCAGCATTGGACCATGAATAATTAACAAACTCTTAAAAACCTGCCCCCATGACCTCATGAGGCTTTGCGGGAACAAACTGTAACAGTGGCTGCATTAAAACAAAATTGTGAATACCTTCTGAAAAAGTGGCATTATATAAATGAATTTGTGTTAATGTTAAATAGTTGTTTATAATAAAAATTTTTTAAAAGGGTGAAATTGGGCATGGTGGCACATGTCTGTAATCCCACAGCATTTAAGAAATCAAGGCCTCATAGGGCAGTTGGAGGATTACCATGAATTCAAAGCCAACCTGGGTTACATAGTGAGTTCAAGGCAAGCCTAGAATACATAGTGAGGCTATCTCAAAAATAGATTTAAAAAAATTGAAAGCAGAAGATTCATTTTTTACTACCAGGCCAGCAAGTAAAAACGTCACACTATGAAAAGAAAAATAGTATGCAACTATATATATTGGCCTTCTGGTATAAAAGGGGGATCCTTAATACTATATTATTAGAATTTAAAAATATTTTAGAAGATTCATTATTCTTTTTTCCTCCCTTCTAGTCTCTCTCCCCTGCTCTCTCTTTTTGGTGGTTCTGGGGATTAAATTCTAGGCCAGTGCACTGGGCTACATCCCCAATTCCACACACACACACACAGGCACACATAGACACACATACACCCTGTAAGACAAGATTCCACTAAGTTACTACTTCCACTTCCAAAGTCTAAACTTGTGTTCTCCTGCCTCAAATTCTCGTAATGCTGGAATTACAGGTGTGCACCACCACACCCAGATAGAAGACTCCTAATTCTTGATTTTTCCATAATAGAATGGTTTAGTGAAATTTGTAATTAATCCTTATTTTTTAATCTTAAATAATTTAGGTCATCTTCCTTATTGATTGCTTTGTTAGATATTTGCATTGGTTATGAATTACATGGGGACACTCTTAATAAAATTACTTAAATTATGGATTATTTTTTGCTTGCATTACAAAAAGTCTGGAGTTACACTATGTAGGTGTGATTTATGGGCTTTAAGGTGCTGTTAGAGACCAAAGTTCCACCTCTTTCTATGTAGAGATAGTGTATTCTTAGCTCCGAATGGTCATAATAGTCAATATGGCATCAGTATCTCTCGTGACTTCCTCTTGTATCTCATTGAACAGCTCAGTTAAAGCACATAAATGAGTGGTGCTCAAAATTGCTATTCTAATCATCAGTCTAACTTTACAGAAATAACTGTACATCTCCTATTTTCAAGTTGGGTTTGTGAAATGTGCTCCCCACCCCAGTTGGGCAAGTTGATGTCCTTGAAATAATTGACTTTCAAAAAAATTAAAGAATAGATAGTAAATAGTGATATTTGTCATGGTATGTAAATAATGATGGAATTAATAAATTCAAATGTTCACTGTTTTCTGACTCCTGTGAGGACAGTTAAGAATCAAACAAAAAGAAATAACTTTTGAACAAGGGTTCTTTGAAATAAGACATTCTAATATTTCAAACAAGTCTTTTTTTAAAAAAACTTTATGTTGGAAACACTTAATGTAAGGTCTCCCCTCTTAAATTTGTAAGTGTATCTTATTGTTAACCATAATTACAGTTTGTATAGTGTATGTGTAGAGTTTATTCAAATTTGACTGAAATTTAACAATCATTAATTAGTAATTGATTTTTCCCCTCTCCTCAGCCCCTGTTAGTCACCATCCCACTTTGGATTCTCTAAACTTGATTGTGACTGGCTTATTTCATGTAGCATGCTTTCTTTAATATTCATCATTTTTGCTGCATATTGAATAATTTTTCTTTTTTTTTTTTTAGACTGATTTTTCTGTTGTGTGTATATACCACATTTTCTTTGTTCAGTCTATTGATGGATCTTTCAGTTTATTTACCCATCTTGGTTATTGTGAATAGTGCTGCAGAGAACATGAGATCCTAATTTAAATTCTTTTGGATAAATACTCAGAGTAGTTCATATGGTAGTTATGTTTAATTGTTTGAGGAATTGCTGCACTGTTTTCCAGAATAGCTATACCATCTTGCATTCCCAGAAGAAGGGTGCAAGAGTTCTAGTTTTTCTTCATCCTTGCCAATGCTTGTTACTGTTTTGTATTTTTTGTAGTAGTCAACCTGATGTGAGTTAATATCACATTAGAATGTTGACTTGCATTTCCCTGATAATTTGTAATGTTGAGTATTTTAAAAATTTAACTGTTGAGTAATAGTATGACTTGTTTGGAGAAATGTCTATTAAAGTCCTATTGTTTTCTTAAATTGGGTTATTCATTTTTGGCTATAGTGTTGTATAAATTCCTTATATATTTTGCAGATTGATTTCTTACTAGATATTTATATTTTCTCTCCATAGGTTGCATTTTGACACTCTTGTTTCTTTTGCAAAACTTTTTTAGTTCAGTGTAGCTCTACTTGTCTGTTTCTGCTTTTTCTTGGCTTTGCTTATGGTATCATATCCATGAAATCATTGCCAAGACTAATGTCATGAAGCTTCCTTCTGTGATCTTATATTTAACTGTTTTATTCTGTGTGAATTTACTTTCATTTGTGACAAAAGGGTCCCCTTTTATTCTTTTGCAAGTGAATTATGGTATCCCCAGCAGCATTTATTGAAAAGATGGTCATTTCTATGTTGTATATAGTTTTAACACCTTTCTTGAAATAGCATAGGTGTTTATTTCTGGGTCACTATTATTTATTTATTTATTTATTTATTTATTTTTGTGCTGGGGATTGAACTCACAACCTTGCATTTGCCAAGGAGACACACACGCTGCTGAGCTAAACCCTTGGCACTACTGGGTCACTATTTTTAACTGTTCTGTATATCTGACTTTATCCTAGTACCATACTGTCACTTTGTTGTATATTTTGAAATTTGAAAATGTGATGCTTCTAGTTTAGTAATTTGTCAAGTTTGTTTGGCTATTCATGGTCTTTCAAGAATCCACATGAATTTTAGAGTGTTTTTCATTTTTTGTAAAAAGTATTAGGATTTTGGTAGAGATTTATTGAATTTATAGATCACAAGACTTTTAAAAAAGATATAAATTGCTCCATTTGTGTATGCTTTTCTGCATAACAAAAAGAGTAAAAATTATTCTACTTAGTGAATTACACTTTTATCTCTTATAGAGAAAAGAAACTTTGTTTTGATTTTTTGAGACAGTTTCACTATGCATTTCAGGTTGACCTTGAACTCACTATGTAGCTCAGACTGACCTGGAACTCCCAGTGATCCCCTCCACCTCAGCCTAAGTGCTGGGATTAAAGATAGGGGCCACAATGCCCCAGCTGGAGAAATGTTTCATATGCATAAGAGATGGTTATAGATGTTGATTTGAGGATTATTTGTAGTAGCAAAAGACTAGGAATGACTTTGAGTAGTCATCATTTAAGGAAACTGGCCTGATAGACCGGTATTCACATACAGTAAAATGCTGTGCAGCTTTTAAAAGAAATGAGTTAATCTCTACTTAACGATATGGTTGGATTTATAAGACATAAAATGAAGAAAGCCAAGTTGTAGAACAGTGTATATACAATGTAGAATTAAGGCCTTCAATAGAGATTGACTATAACAAAGTGATTTAGAAGATAAAAATCACTATTTGAATAATCACAATTTTAAATTCTGCAATTTTACTAATGTGGTTATTGTTCAGGGTTCTCGGTGCTCTTCTGATGCCAATATGCTTGGAGAGATGATGTTTGGCTCAGTAGCAATGAGCTACAAAGGATCCACCTTAAAAATTCATCAGATCCGGTAAGGAGTTTTCTAATTATTTAAAAAAATGAATGCAATTTTAGATATTTAGTGTTTTTGAAGATAAGAGAATTCATATGATCTGCATTCATATTGAACATGTCACTCACTTTTATGGCTTCAGGGGAATTATATGGCTTTGTGATTGTGCTGTGTAATCTATGCAATTTACAGTTTTTTATTTACAGTGAATCAGTAAGGTCATTCATTGAGTTTTGCTTTTCCTATGTCCCTGATCATGTATTTTTCTTCATAGTTCCCCACCACAACTCATGCTCAGCAAAGTCTTTACTGCACGGACGGGCAGCAGCATCTGTGGAAGTCTTAATACGTAAGTGCTATGGCTGTAGAAGAAAATCGATTATTTAAGATGTGCAGGGAATGAAAATTTTTTAAAAATGCTTTTTGAATTACAGCACATTTCATACTTTCTCTCTTCTGCAAGTTTGAATATTCATGGAGCCTAGATTGCATTCTCATTTTGAGTTTAGTTGAACAATGGGAAGTATGGTTTCTGTTTTTGTGATTTGCTAGAAGGAGTATTTAGAAACAGTGCTGAATGTATTTCCATCTTTGGTTAACATGCTAATTCTCAGTTTTGCAGTTTTGTCCAAGTCAGTATATAAATATCTGTAGCATTATGCTCTATAGTTTTCTGATCTCCTTTAGACAGTGGTGACCTAGGTCGTTCATACGTTATTATGCATAGTCTACTATAGCACATATGCTAGTGGCCACGATGGTATTATAAACTGTTACTGTGAAGATTAAAATAGTAGAGCTGAAAAAGTTAGGCATGGAGTCAGAATAATGGGATTTGTGCTGGAAACTAGTAAATGAAGTACAGGATTAGGTAGTAGCAGACACCAGAGAGAATTTTTGCAGGTTCCAAATCAGAATGGAGCTCACTGGCTAGCCCAAGTCCCAGTGGTAATGCAAAGTCAAAAGAAGCAGGAAGCACCAGGAAACCTGCTCTAGATTCTCTTGAGCATTCATTTGTTGTAAATGACTTTTAAAAAATTGTACTTTGAGTAGTTAGTTTTATTAGCTAAGTTTCTAATACTTGCAGTGGTTTTTTTTGTTTGTTTTTGTTTTTGTTTTTTTTACTTTTTTTCAGGAAGAAAGGAAAAGGGAGAGTTCTTCAAAATGTTCTTCAGTGTGTGAGCACTTAAAATCTTGATACCAAAAATGTTGATTTTTAAATTTAATGCTAAAGTAGAAATTGCATAGCACTGATACTAGCTTTCTTTTTCTTTTCTGGTACTAGGAGATTGAGCCAGGGGACTCTCTCTTAGTCACATACTCAACCCTTTTTCTGAGATAGGATTTTACTAAATAGTCTAGACAGGCTTTGACCTTGCCCTCTTGCTTCAGCCTCTCTTGAGTGTTGGAACTGTCAGGTATCTTGGTGATTTTAGCTTTAATCATCTCAGTTTCTTCATCTTTTCTAAATTCTTAATTCCTAGAATTTATAGAAAGGATACTTTGAACTGAAACATAAAATAATTTTGGTTTTGGTTTTCTAAAAGATTTATTAGAAGAGTATAGGCCCTTTTTTAGTGTGTAGGCTAGTTTTTAATTATTTACTTATTATTTATTTCAATTAGTTATTTAATTACTGTTGTAGCCCAGCCTCCTCCTTTTTCTCCCCCTGGCTTTTTCTCCCCCTGCACTCTCTTCCTCTTCTCCCTCCACCATCTCAGATATTTACAAAATATTTTCATGTCCAAAATCCAAAGGAAAAACTTTCTTAATATCAATCCGAGTCAGCAGCTTTCTTCTGCAAAGGGCAAGATAGTAAATGTTTTGGACTCCTCTTGGTGTTTCTCAGCCCCGCCACTGTAGCATTAAAGTAACCATAAACAATACATAAATGAGTGGGGTGTGGCTGTGTTCCAGTAATACATTTACCACAAGAGAGGGCAGACTGAATTTGGCGCTCAGCACTTATCAAACCCTGTTTGAATGATTAGTTATCGTTCCTAGTTTTAATAGGAAAACAATACTTAACATGTTTCACATTTAAAATTTCCTTGAGATGTACAGAGTTGCTATTAAAAGCATATAATTAATATGAATTGTTTTCCTCCTTTCCATAGACTGCAGGACAGTCTTGAATTCATCAACCAGGACAACAGTACATTAAAGGCTGATAATAACACAGTTATTAATGGACTACTTGGCAATATAGGTAAATGGTTCTCTTGATTTTATAAGTTTAAGAAATGTTAACAGTATAACAAAGGTTTGAAGATAATTTCTTAATCAGGTAGATCTCTTATAGATGACCAAAGAATTTCAAATAATATAAATGGGAAATACATTTATATTATTTGGAAAACATTTCTCTTACATTAGAACATTTGTAACTGAAAAAAAGAAAAAAAGAGCACTGCTAAAAATATATCTAATTTGTAAAAAAAAATTTAGAGCTGATGCATCTTTGAAAGAAGCTGGCATTGGTAAGGAAAGCCCTCATTTGAGCTCTCTCAAATATTCTAGCTGAGAAGATTGATATACTTTACCTTATTTCTTCTCTTTTAACCATAAAAGTCATTTTAAAATGATGCTTATTTTTGTGACCTGTAATTCATATTAGCAGATCATTCAAATTTGATATTTCTTAAAAGATTTATTAGAATAACAGCTTACTTAGTAATTTGGTTAGTGAATAACTGTTATCATTATATATAAGTTAAGCATTTTAAAATGACGAACTGTTTCTGAAATTTCTGTCATTTTTTTCCCCTGGAAATCTCAACTAAATTGCTGCTAACCATATTCCCAGTACATAAAGAAATATAGTAGTTCAGGGAGTAGAAGCATTTAGGATAGTATGATAATTCTCTTATTCCTTATTTAGCAGAAAATTTTATTTATAATTAATTTTAATAGATACTGATTACTCTAATAGAAATTTTTTTCTTTTAACTTTAGCAGTATAACATTTTGTTCAATATATTTTAATAATTCAAGTTTTGGGGCTGGGGATATATAGCTTAATGGCAAAAGCACCTGCCTGCCAAGCACAAGGTCATGTGTTCAACCCCCAGTACCAAAAAAAAATTCAAATTTTTTTCAAATGAGCAACTATTTATTAAGCACATACTGTGAGTTTAATAATGTTAGGCATGTAATTTATAATGTATGTCTAATTATAGAAAAACAAAAGGTTTTTCTTAAGTCACTTGATTATTAATTTTTTAAAAAATAAACTGAAAATTTTAAGAAAGTAAATCTTTTTTTTTTCTTTATAACTTGACATTTTTTAAAGTACAGCAGACTTAGCTAAAGTCTTGGGCATTGAACTGAGGGCCTCATGCATATTAGTTTACATTTTCACCAGGTTTTTTAAAAACAGGATTTTACTAGGAAAAATCAGTAAGAAAGAAAATGAAAGACCAGGAAAGGCTAAGTGAACCGTAGATTCTGATGTGAATCTGACCCTGAGTGAAGAGAGGGATAGGAGTTTGTTGAATGGAAAGGTCCTAGCTTGTCTTACAGTCCAAGAAAGGACAATTTAGCAAGGCCAGTAGGAAGTCTTTGAGTTAGATTTGGTTGTCAGATATATTCAGACTCCTCGAATATGGGCCTAGCATGCTCACTGGTTAGTCACTGGCTTAGAGCAGTGGTGGTGAACCTACAGCACGCATGTTGTTTTTAAGGTTTTAATTGCAGTGTTGGCACTTTCTGATAAGTAGGCTTTGGTTTGCAGTTTGGGTTCTCATCTCTAAAAGGTTTGCCTTCACTGATTTAGAGCAACCTACTGGCAAAGTATCCTTGCACATGTGGTGATGGAAGTCAGACCACAACCACTGGGGTTTGTGGTGAGTTATACTTCTTGTATTTAGAAATTTGTGAGGTAGTTACAGTCTCAAGGCCACTACAGGAAGGCTTTCAAAATATAACAACATGATCAGATACTGTTTGCATGTGTGAAAAAAAGAATTCTAAGGTCAGTGAAAAGAGATTCCGGTGAACAAAATGGGATTGAAATATGTCATGAAAATCCCATCTCTTGTAGATAAGTAATAGGAAAATAGAAAATCTCACAAACCCCACTAAGGGATTGTAAAGAGTATCAGACTTTGGACCACATTTGAGAACTGGTAAGTTGTAGGTTTTAGATATATGAGGGGGAAATGGACTATGTGTATTTACTGATGAAAAAAGGAAGTCATAAGGAAGATGAAGTGAAAGTAAGTAAGTAGTAGAGGGAGGTTTTTGAAGGAGAGTGAGGACTTTAGAATCCCGGCCAATTTAGAACTAGCTTTGGTAAGATAGGGGAAGCACCTGTGTCAGGACTCTTTACCAAGTCTCTGTCACATCAAAAGATTTGAATAATGTTTCTGATTATTAGGCAAAGGAGGCAAAGATGGGTGAAAATTTGAGAAAATTTGAGGACAGAGTGGTAGGGAAAGGAGGGTTCCCATCGAGGAATTGTTGGGGGGCACACGCATACATGCTCATATTGTAAAAATCAAGTCATGCTGAAACTAAGCATGAAGTGGGTGAGCAAGGAATTTAAAGGACTTGATAAGTTTTGAAAAAACTTGAGAATGCTAAGAAAAATTGTAGAAAGAGCTGATCACGAGACATGGAAGGACTGCTGCACATGCGCTATAATTATATAAATTATTTACAGAAAAAAAAGTAGTATCTTAGGGATTGAGAAGTACAATAGTCACTAAAACAGAAAGCTTCCTACTGTATCCTAGATAAAACTCCTAGATGGCTAGACTGTCTTGATTAAACATAATAGGAAACCCAGTTGGTTGCCTCTGGTTATAATGTCCCTTTTGGATCTTCAAGACTGTTACAATATTTTTTCAGTTAAGTGTGTGGCCACTTTTTGTGGACACTAAGGAGTCTGATGAGCTACATTACTTTGTAGTTTTATATACTTAGGTTGAGAAGTATAATTTTTGGCTTTCCTGCCAATAAGATCTTTTTCTGTATTTGTTCTTCGTTCTTGTACTAAGTTCAGTAAGATGATGTTGTCCTTACTACAGTTACAGGAAAATATTGTAGTCCTAAATATGCCAAATTAGGTAGATAACAATACCATGGTTTTTTTTTTGAATCATTAAAAACATTGTTTTACACTAGAAAGGACTGAACATTGAAAATAACTTTTTGCCTTGTATGGCAGAAGTGTGCATAGACATGAACTTGTCATTTACAGGGCCTGGGGTTTAGCTCAGTGGCCTAAGCACCTGCCTGGCAAGCACAAGGTCATGAGTTCAATCCCTGGTACCAGAAGGAAAAAAAATTGTTGTTTACATTAACTATGATCAAAAAGGGGACAATCTTTTTTTCAAAAAAGAAAAGCCAGTTTGAATTATTCTTACTTAGATTAAAAGTTTCCATCCATATCTGTCGGTCTGCTTTCCTGCTGCCTTGCCTCACTTTTTCCCCTTGATGCATTACAGCTTCTCTAACAGCCATCTTTCATGTGTATTTTACATTTTTACCATGTAGGTCTTTCACAGTTCTGCAGCCCTAGGCGGGCATTCTCTGAACAGGGTCCGCTCCGCCTGATCAGGAGCGCCTCTTTCTTTGCAGGTTTGCAATGTGCTCTGTGGGTAGACTAGTTGGTGTGTCCTAGCAGCTAGAATTTGTAGTTAAGCTGTGGAAACAAGAGAGTAGATGGATGCAATCGAGTTTGTAATCAAACATCACTACTTATGAAATACCAGAACTTAATTTATTCCTACTGAATCTGTTGCATAAGTTTCCACAACTGAATTATCAGAACATTTTTAAAAATTTCCATTTGTTTCTTTTGGCTTTATGATTTTAACTTCAGAATGTTAAATCAAAATTTGCTATGAGCATTATTTCTTATAATACTTGGAGTTTTTAGTGTGACACTATCTTGTTTCCATGGCTCAGTAGCTTTTATATCATAGTTCACCAATTGCATAAAATATTCTATCTTGTTATTGTAAAATTTCTAATCTACATTATTCCATAAAAATGATTTTTCTTGGAGCTAAGATTTAGATGAACAAGCACCATTGCAATGTTCCATTGAAGGCATAAGTAATTTTTTATGTTGTTAAATTAATTATTATAGAATATGTGCTCGTGGTTATATACCCAGGATGCTAATTTCATTCTATACTTTGCAAATTTCACATCCAGTAAACTAACATTGTAAGCTTGAGGTATAAATTATCAGGATATGTAAAGATATGCTCATTTTTCTGAGTTTGGTATCAGTTTAGCTTTTGTTTTAATTTTTATTTTCCCTGTAAATATTAGATGTGAACAGTACATATTTGTACATATTTGTCATAAAAATTAGGAAAATATGATAAAAAGGCAAAAAAAAAATGTTAATCACCTTGTCACCCAAGAGTACCCACTTATTTCTGGTAGTGCTGGAGATTGAATTCAGGACTTCCCACCTGCTGGGCAAACACTCTACCACTGAGCTACACCCACAGTACTCCAGCTTCCTCAAACAAAATTGATATCATGTTATTCAGGACATTTCTCAAACTTTTTATGAATTTTTAAGTGTATTATGTTTGTATCTAAATATTTAATATAGGCAGGATTAGTAGAATGCATTGTGATATGCCCATCAGTTAGACCCACCAGTCAGCATTCGTCTGCTTGCTTTTTTCACTTAATTGAATGTTCTAACTATATTTCTGTGTTACTGAATATAAATACTTCTAAATATGAATTCTGGTTAACTTTGTCTTTTTAAAATATTTTATCATAGATCATTTTCATACCGTATGTCAGTCTTCAGATCTCAAAGCTTGTTCAACTGAGTAATAGCTCTTGGTGTTGGGTTACTGCCATGCTTGAAAAATAAAGGAATGCAGTGTGATGAGCATGATTTAGATTGTGAATTAAAAGGAGCAACGTTTACCTAAGGAAGACTGTAATTTGTAACTGACAGTTTTATATTGATTTACAGTTCACAGCAACCCAATGGACATGCCTGGAAGAGAATTGAATGAGGACAGAGATAGTGGCATAGCGCGTTCTGGTAATTTTAGCTTCCTATGTTAATCAAGGTTTTATGAGATTGCTGCTAACTGGCATTGATTTTCTTTTATCTTTGCTTTTATCATCTGATTCTCTGTTCACCCTATGTTCATCTTGGTTCTTGCCGTATAAAAGGATTGTAGAAAGAGTAGAGAGACATCTCTTCAGTATTTTTTTGTGAGGTATGATGAAACATGTCATCATCCCAGCATTTGGGAGGTTGAAGTAGAGGGATCACTGTGAGTTGGAGGCCAGCCTGGAATATATGGCTAGACCCTGTCTCAACAAACAAAACAAAATTTAGTATTTTTCATGTTCACTGTCAAATATGCCTAGTGGAGGGCAGTGGTACCTTGATTCACTAATTCTTTCCACAATTCTGGTTGCAAAATGCATTGGATGACCAATATGTGAGAAAAATATTGCTGAGGAGGCTACTTAGAAATCATAGCAGAAAAAACACATTAGTTTATATCTGCTTGCTGCTAACTAGTGTTAAAATTTTCAGATTTTTCTCTTATCTGACAGTCAAAGCATTGCAGCAGTGAAGATCCATAACCCGAAGAAAGAAAAAAGCTTGTACTTTGCAACACCTTAGGCAGAAAATCTTACGGATTTAATAGAAGGTTTTTAGGGGAGGAATAAGCAATCCTTGTAGTCAGGGGATTGCAGTAGTGGAATTACAGTAGAATCTACTGGATCTCTCCCGCACATATTTTCCTCATGCCCTGTTTAGTATCTGTTGAAACTATTTGTTTTAACTCATGTTATGGCATATAGTGTTTACATTAATTGGGTCATTAGGTTCTTGTACTCTTCAACATATTTAAAAAAGAAATCTGTCATTATCCTTAGTCGTTATTGACTTACCTATTATACCATTGTTCTTCTGACTTAACAGCATCTCTCAGCAGCTTGCTTATCACCCCGTTTCCTTCCCCAAACTCTTCACTTACCCGAAGTTGTGCCAGCAGCTACCAGCGACGTTGGCGACGTAGCCAAACAACAAGTTTGGAAAATGGGGTGTTTCCTAGATGGTAAGTTGGAATTTGCACAACATTAAGTAACTGCTTAAACACAGTTTTGTATGAAGTTTTTATAGCCTGGGGTGTATTTTCTGTATTTTAAGCCTGGAACTGAAAACTTTTTAAATTATATCAGGTTTTTTTATTGTGGTAAGTTACACAAAACAATTGTTTTATTTTTAGGTGTGCACATAAGTGATATTAAGTACCTTCACACCATCATCACTATGTAACACATGAACTTTTTCATTGTCTCAAACTGAAATTCTGTACCAATTAAATAAAGCTCCCTATTTCTCCCTTTTCTGGCCCTTATAACCTTGTGCATTTTCTATGAATTTGACTTCTATAGGTACCTTATATAAGTGGAATCATACAGGAGTTGTTTTTTTGTGTCTGGCTTATTTCACTTACTGTAATGTCTTCAAGGTTCATCCATGGATAATATATGTCAGAAATTTCTTTTTATGGCTAAATTACATTCCATTGGAAGTACATTTTGTATATCTATTTATCTGTGTGTGGACACTTACATTGTTTCCACGTTTGGGCTGTTGTCCATAGTGTTGCTATGAATATGGATGTACAAATACCTGTTTGAGCCCTTACCTTCAATTCTTTTTACGTATATACCAGAAGTGGAACTGCTGGTGTTTGTAGTGGCTACATTTTACATTTCTACCAGCAACATAAATTATTCTAATTTATCTGTGTCTTCACCAACACATTTTATTTTCTGTTTGTGTGGTTTGGTTCATTAGTTGGTTGGTTTTGTGGTCCTGGGTATTGAACCCATGGCCTCATACATGCTAATCAGGTGCTCTCCCATCCCATCCTCACCCTCACCCCTTTGTAGCAACACCTAATAGATGTGAAGTGGTTTCCAACTGTAGTTTTAGTTTGCATTTGCTGGTAATGGTCTTGGTATTGAGCATCTTTTCAAGGGCTTATTGGTCGTTTGTATATCGTTTTTTTGGGGACGTGTCTATTAAGTCCTTTGACCATTTTTAAAATCAAGTTTGTTTTGTTGATTTGTAAGTGATTTTAAATAGATTTTAGACATTAATTCATTATATTTTCTTCTGTTCTATGAATTGCCTTTCATTCTGTCAATAGTATCCTTTAATGTGCTAAAGTTTTTTTCACTTTGAGGTAGTTTGGTTAACTTTTTTTTTTTTAATTTTGTCTGTAGTTTTTGTGTTATATCCAAGAAATCTTTGCCAAACCCAATGTCACGAACGTTTATGCTGTTTTTCTTTTAAGAGCGTTATTTTTAGGTCTTTGATTGTATACCATGTTTTGATGTTTACATTCTTTATATTTCTATTATGACATATTCTTGAAAGAGTGGTTTTAGTTAATGTATGTTAAATACAGCTACGAATTCTTGCTTTCTTCATTAATGTCTTAATTCCTTTATTTTTTAAGACAAGTAGATCCTAGAACAATGATTAGATTGTACTATACTCATCTGAAAACCTTAAAATATGAACATTTTTAGCTTGATTATATATTGGAATTATCTTCTTTAACTTCTAATTAAAATTATTCATAATCTGACAGAAGTGAAAACATACAAAAAAGAATACTAAGATTCCACAATGAGATACACACTTGATAGTAAAATTTCAATGCATTTGATGAAACAGTAAAAGACCTTTAGCTTGCCTACTTTTAATTAGCAAGTAGATTAAATTGCGAATTTATTTACTTTTTTTTAAATTAAAAAACATTTATTTTCAAGGTCTATAGAAGAAAGCTTTAATCTATCAGATGAAAGCTGTGGCCCTAACCCAGGAATTGTGAGAAAAAAGAAGATTGCAATTGGGGTAATCTTTTCATTATCCAAAGATGAAGATGAAAATAACAAATTTAATGAATTCTTTTTTTCACATTTTCCTCTCTTTGAAAGCCACATGAACAAATTAAAGAGTGCAATAGAACAGGTAAGCAGTTATTCTTATCTTGTATTTTTATCTTTTCCTTTGAATTTTATTGTTCTGTTTTAGCATTATGTTTATTCATTTGGTAGAAAGATTAACAGCCGCAGTACAGGTGCCTTACAGAATAATGTGGGAGATGCATATTGATCAACCTTTTAAAAAGAGCTTGCTGTCTAATGAAAGATCTAAGGCTGTTCCCACAAACTAAATTTTTGAGGACCTGTAGTATAACAGGACTAGTCTAGCAACTAGAGAGAAAAAAGCAGCACTCCTCATCTCATGGTATAGCAAAAAACACATGAACGTACATTATTTTAAAGGATTACTTGAAGTACAAAGTAGAACCTAAGGACAGGCAAAGAATTTTAGTTCACAAGAAATAAAAATAATTTCTTATTGGAAAAAGGTTTCATTTGGATTATATCTTGAAGGATATGATGATGTTTTAAACAAAGCTTTGAAAATTGGACATAGCACAACAGCAAGAAAATTGACCTTACCACCCGAGGGAACTCATTACCATTTTGCTGAAAGTTATTCAGCCCTTTTCTATGCATGTTGTACTTTTACTTGGTAGGGATTACTTAGCATTTTAAAATTTTATGCCCATTTCAAAAAAACTCATCATTGTAAAATATCCATGAAAAATGTATATGTTACACATAAATGTTTCCTTTTTGGTGCTGAGAATAGAACCCTGGGCCTCACACATGTTAGGTAATCCATTACTGAGCTACATCTGCAGTCCTTTTTATTGTATTTTGCGAGGGGGTTTTACTAAATTTAGTTCAAGTCTGACCTTAAACTGTGATCCTTCTGCCTCAGCCTCCCTGAGTAAGTAGGATAACAGGTGTGCACACCACTATGCCCAACTTACAAATAATTCTTAAATATATTTTACTGGATTTTCTCATTTACAGAACAGTTTTCTTATTAGGCCTTTACACATTTGCACAGTTATTGCTACTGTATAGTTAACATCTTGGTGAATTTTCCAGATTATTTCTTAGAAGAGATTGCCAAAAGTCAAACTAAAGAATTAATGGCTGTTAAAAAGAAAGAAAGAAGAATTAAAAAAAAAAATTAATGGTTGTAATCAAAGTTGTTAATGTCTGACGGTAGGTTAAAGGGAAAGGATTTGAAGAGGAACAGTGAATAGAACAACAAATAGACTTACTGAGTACACAATTACAAAGAATCTAGAATGTTTGCCAAAAAGTTTTAAGTTTGTTTTTAAGGTTCTTCTCAAGGTATGTTTTTAGAAAATTAAATTTGGCATTAGTGTAAAAGAGACTGAAGTGAAAAGTGTAGAGACCAGTTAGAATGACCCTAGCTTGCAGTGGTGCACCTCAGTGCTTCAGTGTTAAGGGTTGTTTGCCTCTGGAGCAGGCATGGATATTTATTTACATTGACTCTATCAGGAAAAAAAAGAAATAACAATAAGTAGATTATCAGCAGTACTTTTTTACTGAATAAATGAATTAGAAGTCATTTGGATTTATCTTTTGTTTGTTTGTTTGTTTGTTTTGTACTGGGATTTGAACTCAGGACCTTACACTTGCCAGGCAGGCACTGTACCACTGAGCTGTATCCTGGCCTCATTTGGATTTATCTTAAGTGAGACACTGGTCACATTTTCTTTAGTTGGCTGCTTTCTTATTTCATAGTCCTTTATTGCCAGAGTCACAATATACATATATTATGGCTGAAACATTTTAAAGCTTTGAATTAAACTTGTGGGGTACTTAGTAAAATTCATTAAAGATTACTTTTTAAGTGCTTTCATGTCTTAGTACTTTGACCAATCTCTAACCTAGAGTATATGTTGTTAATACTTACAGTTTTCTGTATGTTTGTTCAATACCTCATTTTTTGTTAAAGTAGACAGATAAAAATGAATGCTTCTGCATAATTGAATGAAAATTTTAAGTTTCTTGGTAGTTAATGATAGAATTTGGGAAACACTACGTCATCCAAAGAAGTTGTATATGCTAGAATTTGGGAAATACTAGGTCATCCAAAGAAGTTGTATTATGGGGGCAGCTTCTAAACTACTTACTCTTATTTTTTAGTAATGGCTGTGAATTTTGTTTTTGTACATGTTGGCAATTATTTTTTAAGTCTGTGCCCTTTTTTTGGAGAGCTGTAATGTAGTTTTAAAATGTCACTGATGAGATACAGAACCATTCCTTAATTTCAGCAAAATAACATTCATTTACTTCTGAATGTTAAATCTCTTAACAGTTTTATAAAACATAAATTTTCATTTTTATCTTCTGATGTTTGATCACTAGTAGTCTAGCCTTCTTTTAAATATGGTCTTTAAAGATTCTTAATCAGCTTGTAACTATGTAAAGAATTTGTTTCAAAAAAGTAAAAAAACTGTGAAGGTTTTTTTTGTTTGTTTTTGTTTGGTTCATTTATTTATTTATTTAGGCCTGCATATTTATTCATGGTCTCCTTTTTGTCTTTCCTGGTGTAAGGTTTTTCAACTTATGCTAAATTTATTTTTAGGTGAATTTTGTTTTGTTTTGTTTTGTTTTTGAGACAATTTTGCTATGTAGTTTTGGCTGGCCTTGAATTTTATGTAGGCCAGGCTGGTCTCAAACTTGTGGAGATCCTCCTGCCTCAGCCTCCCAGTACGAGGATGTGCCATAATACCTGGCTTAAATACATTTGTAAAAAAGTAAATATGAGTAATAACTTGAGATATCTGTCAGCAGAGTTTTTGTATTGTAGTTTTTTTTTTAAATGCTAGCAGAAGCAATATCTATGAAATGTAAGAGTTAAACCACAAGCTATTGTTATATCTTGTTCTATTTAGAAAAGGGGAGTTTTTGGTAACCCAGAGACTGTCAACATTAGTGTTTGTTGTCATTCTACAACTGGCAGTTATAATAAGAGATTTAACAGTTGAAAAATTAAAAATTTTTTATAATCGTTAATGTCCAAAGGTATACAAGGGAAAGTCCCTGTAAATATGTGTATCTTTTTATTTCCTTCTAGATTAGGTTATTGGTAGTGTTATGTAACATGTAGTTTTTATTTATTTC
This sequence comes from Hydrochoerus hydrochaeris, assembly GCA_004027455.1. Taxonomy (NCBI): domain Eukaryota; kingdom Metazoa; phylum Chordata; class Mammalia; order Rodentia; family Hydrochaeridae; genus Hydrochoerus; species Hydrochoerus hydrochaeris. The sequence continues at coordinate 25,163 of PVLA01008633.1, forward strand.
CATGCTTTAATCATGATTCATAAAACAATTAACTGTGTAATGATTGTTTTCAAGGCTATGAAAATGAGCCGGAGATCAGCTGATGCCAGCCAGAGGAGTTTGGCATATAATCGAATAGTTGATGCCCTAAATGAATTCAGGTACATACTCCCTAGTTTTCCATAATACAAAGTTGTTTCATGGTGTACAAAAGAAGGAAGATATTTCTTTTCTTCAACTTATTCTAATGTAAGCATCTTTTTTTTTTTTTCCTTTTTCTTTTTTGGTACCAGGGATCAAACTCATGACCTTGCACTTGCCAGGCAGGCACTTAGGCCGCTGAGTTAAATCCCTGGCTTTAATTTGTTCTAATAAAATTTACTTCTTTAGGTTTATTGGTATCATAGTCAACGTGAGGGTCTAATACTCAGTAAGGCCCCTTGCTCCTGTGCTATTAAATCTCAAATGCATTTAGGATTCAGGAACATTTGAGATCCATCTGGCATAGTTTTTAATAGTGGACCTTTTGTTTTTAACAAACAAATATGGCCAGAAGATAACTGTTGTCCCAGAAGTAGGCTTTGTTTTCTCTTAGTCTCGTAGGTACAGGAACTAGTTAAGTGTTACTTAATCAGTGACAGTCATCAGTTGTTCCTGCATGTATGGTACAAGGACATAATATAAGGAACATAAACTCCATGATCCTAATGGCTTTATTGCCTGGTTCTTTCTCTTGATATGTCCCGGTGACAACTCTTCTTTCTGCTGGTGTTTTCTGGCTCAGCACAGATTGTTCATGAAGCCAGAACAACTCCTGTAACTACCCTTTATCACATGGCCAGGAGATGTGCTGCAGGAATCACACTAAGTGCCCTGTGTCTTCTGTGAAGTGATTCATTTTAGGTCTACTTTACCCTCAGTTTTATCTTTATAGATGAGAGGTGGTATAGCACAGAAGATGACAGCAGAAAGGTTTGATTCTGGATTGTAACTGTGGTTGTGCCATTTACTACCTTTGGTGAACTAGGGCAAGTCCATAGCATTTCAGATTCTAGTTTTCTAGTCTGAAACATGCAGATTCAACCAGGTATGGTGGTGCATGCCTCTGCTTCCAGTACTTGAGAGTCTGAGGCCAGAGGATTGCTGCAAGTTCCAGGCCAACCCAGGCTATATAGTGAGTTCAAGCCCAGCCTGAACTGTATAAACCTACCTATCACAAAAAACCTATCAAACAAAGCTAATCGTTAAGATATGTAGATTTATTTTAGTAATAATATAGTAGGTTATTTCAAAGATTAAATGAGATAGTGTATAGTACTTAGCAGAATACCTGACTTCAGTGGCAATACTGTTTTCTCTGGCAGATATAACCTACAGCATTGCTTCCCAAGTTTTAGTCCTTCACTTCATACCCTTATGATTTTCTCAAATGCATGCCATTATAATTTAATTTTTCTTTTTAAATTGACTCTTGTCAAAAAATTTTATTTCAAATGAAACTTTTATTACTCTAAATGAGAAATCAGTATTTTCCTTGCTGTAGAAAGTTAATGATAAAAATGAACTTAGAAGCCAGGTATTGTGGCAAACACCTATAATCTCATCACTTGGGAGGCTGAGGCAAGAGGGTCACACAGAATGAGCTTGAGCTACATCATGAGTTCAAGACCAGCCTGACAGCAAGGCACTGTCTTAAAAAAACACTAATAAAAACAAAAACAGCAATAACAGTTACAAGTGTAGCTTTATCACCTTAGGTTTATTATTAGCAGTAGTCTTTGTAACTGAATTTTAGAAAACCTGACTTTATGGTTTTTCATTGACAACTGTGTTGTCTCTCTGAGGCAGGGATCTTCTGAATGGGTTTCTTAAATGGCCAATCATATTTTCACATGAGTGACACTTTTAGCATGTGACTTGGTAGACGCTATGGTGAAACCATAGTCATGTTGTCTGTATGACTTTTTAAAAATGATGGTCACTAAGGAGGGGTGGACTTAAATTGAAAAAGTTTACTTTTATGGGTATTATATAATCATCATTTATGTTATCAGTTGAGGAAGAGAAAATGTCTAATCTTTGTTTTAGCATAATTTGTAGAGTAGAAAACCTTTTCTGTAGACTAATTTCAGTGGTTAGGGGAAATATAGAGAAAAAAATTATATAATTTAATTTTAAACTATATTATTAATTTTTTGGTTTTGGAAAAAAAATAAGCATATAATACTAACATAATTGATACATAATTTCTGCTATACATATCTACAGTAGTTTAACACAGTAATTTGAGGCTATTCCTAACTTATTTTATGAAGCATACTGTGTGATGCTTTAATTTTATGTCTGTTGTGGTGAAAAAACATATAACATTAAATTTATCCTAATTGTTTTCTAGGGTACAGTAATGTTAAGTATATTCATATTGTGAAATAGATCTAGAACCTTTTCATCTTGGAAGACTGAAACTTTATACCAACTGAATAATCCATGAGGATAGTACTTTTAGTCATTGAGAATTTTATCCAAAGTTATTCATCATTCCATTTGTTCAGACTCAAACCTTAAAGAGTTCAGGTTATTACATCCTCCCTCCCCCTCTGCCTCCCTCTTCCTCTCCTTTGTTGGTTAAACCCTGGGCCTTTGCACTGAGCTACATCCCTAGCCCTTTTTGTTTTATTTTGGAATAGGATCTCATTCAATTTCATAGGCTGGCCTGAAACTCATTAATCATCCTGCCTCAGACTCCTGAGGCAGGGATTAAAAGGGTGTGCTACTATACCTTGCCCTATACAGTATTAAATAAAGGCATTGCTGGTGGCGCATGCCTGGAATCCTAGCGCTTGTTGAAGCTGAGGCAGGCTTTCAGGTTTGAGATCAGTCTCAGCTCCATAGAGAGTTCCAGGGCAAGCTGAGCTTTAAATTTGGGGAGGATGTAGTTTTTCTCAATTCTTTATATATTCTAATATTAGTCCTGGTTCTGAGGAGTAGCTTGCAAATTATTTTTTCCATTCCGTAGGTTGTCTCTTTACTCTGTTAGTGATTTCTTTGTCTGTGCAGAAGCTTTTTAATTTGATGTGATCTCATTTGTTAATTTTTGATACTACTACTTCTGCAACCAGGATTTTGTTCAAAAAGTCTCTGTCTGCACCTGTATCTTTAATAGTTTTAGCTATTTTGTCTTCAAGCAGGTTGTTTCTGTGGTAATATTTAGGTCTTTCATCCATTTTGATTTTAGTTTAGTGCATGGTGAGAGATACCGGTCTAGGTTCCGTCTTGGTTGTATAGATAGCCAATTTCCTCAGCATCATTCTTGCAGAAGGGATTCACCCCCTCTGTCAAAAATAACTTAGCTAAGTGTACCTGGAGTTGTTTCTGTGTCTTCTATTCTTTTCCATTGACCCATGAATCTCTTTTTTGCCAGTACCATTTTGTTTTTATCATGGTAGCTTCCAGGATTATGATTGTGATGCTCCTTGCCTTGGCCTTCTTACCTACAGTTGCTTTCACTATTCTAGTCTTTTCTGGTTCCATATGAAATTTAGGATTGCTTTCTGCAGTTCTGAACTTGTTACTGGTATTTTGACTGGTATAACATTAAATCTAACCATATTTCTAATGGAAGTATGGCCATTTTGAATGTATAGGTTGTTCCTACTCAGAAACAGGGGACATTTTTCCATTTTCTGATATCCTTCTCACTTCTCTGTCTTCTTTTTCTGTTTTAGAGTACTATAGTTTTCACTTCCTTGGTTAGGTTACTTTGTTTTCCTTTTCCTTCATGCTATTATGAAGGCTGTTATTTCCCTAATTTCCCTGTCAGTGAATTTGTTATTGGTATGCAGGAATGTTGGTGATTTTTGAGGCTTGACTTTGTATCCTGTTACACTTGGTATTAATTTGAGGTGTCTTGGTAGAGATTTTGAAGTCTTTTATGTGGAGGATCATGTCATCAACAAATAATGATAATTTAACTCTACCTATCCGTATTTCTTTTTCTTCTCTTATTGCTCTAGTTAATGTTTTGAGAATTAAGCAGAAGTGATGATAAGGGATGTTATCTCATTCTTGATTTTAGAAGAAAAGATTCAACTTCTCTCTGTTCAGTATGATGCTAGCCATTGGTTTGAGATAGATGGATTTTATCAGGTTGAGGTAAAGATTTTTCTCTATTCCTGTATATGTGTTTTTATAATAAATAGATGTTACATTTTGTCAAATGCTTTTTCTGTGATTATTGAGATTGCCATGTGATTTTTTTTGTCCTTGCTTCTATTCATGTGATGTATTACATTTATTGATTTGTGTATGTTGAACCATCCCTGCATCTGTGGAATGAGTCCTGCCTGGTCATGATGTATGATCTTTTTGATGATTTTTCTGTATTCCTTTTGCCAGTACTGTATTGAGGATTTTTGTATCTGTGTTCACTAAAGAACTTGGCCTTCCAGTCTCTTTTTTTGGTTAGGTCCTTTTCTGGTTTTGAAATCAAAGTAATGTTTCTTCCAGGAATGACTTTGGAATAATGCTTGTCTTTCAGTTTTATTAAAGAATTTGAGGGCTGCTGGCATTATATCTTCTCTAAAGTTCTTTGGAATTCAGCAGTGAATCCGTCAGGACTTGGACTTTTCTTAGTAGTTTTTTTTTTTTTTTAATTACTTCTTTAGGGTCACTGATACTGACTTGTTCAGGATTTTTATGTCATCTTGGTTCAGCTTTAGCAGTTTATGTATACCTAGGAATTTATCCCTTTCCTCTGAATTTTCCATTTTATTAGCAGACAGGTTCTCAAAGTAGTTACTGATAATCTGGATTTCAGCAGAATCCGTTAGGATTTCACCTTTTACCTTTCTAATTGGATGGAATTAGGTCTTTTCTTATTTTGGAAAGATTAGCTAAGAGTTTATTTTATTTATCCTTTTAAAAAGCTAACTCTTCAATTGATTCTGTGTATTTTGGGGGTTTTTTTGTTTGTTTGTTCTTTGGTTGTTTTGTTTTGTCTCAATTTCATTAATTTTTGCCCAGAGCCATATAATTTCTTTCCTTGTTTTGGATCATTCTGGGACTTCCAAATCCTTGGAAATGCAGGCTGAACCTGGCCTTCCATCACGGGGTGTGGGCCCGAGTCCTTTGTAATACTCTGGGTGTCTCTTGCTGGCCCAACCATGCTCCCTAACCATGAACATCTGCAGTTGGTTGTCCCTCACCCAGTCACTGGGAACCCTGAGATGAGTCCCACCCGTGGCTACTCTGTGTCCCAGGTTCATTTGGCCCCCCATAAAATGGCGTCCACCCAAGCCTTCTGTGCAAGGGACTTGGCAGGCGGTTGGACCCGCGTCACTCACCAGCTGTTATAGTGCACAGCTCCATTCCACTGGCATGTTTCTCCCTGATGGCCTCTGGTGTCACCTGCCTTCACTGTGCCTCTGTAGATTCCATCTGCCTTTCTCCTGAGCCAGGAGCTGGAGAGAAAGTACAGATTGCCCCTTTTTTTCTGTGTTGTAGTCTGTCTCTTCAGTTTCTCTAGACAGCAGTTTTCTAGTCATATCCCTTCTGGGTCCTAGGGATCCGCCTCCTTCCTTCTTTTCTACCCCAAGTTGTTATTTTCCATTGTCTGGATTCGGAATCCTGGAGAGGCTGATTTGTTGCTGCTTGCCATTTTCCTGGAAGTCCTTCTTAATCAATTTTAGATTACACTCATTTTCTTCCATGATAGATGATTGTACACCTACTCCTTAGTTAGTTATCCTCTTGGATAAATAATAATAGCACTCTCTTGTTCTTCAGCTGAGATTTTCTATGTTCCTTAATTATTTATTTGTGTTTTGTTTTATTTTTGTCTCTGGAATGCTATTGGAAAGCAGCACTCCTAGCCAGTGTGTTCTCTCCGTGTTGCCCTGCCTTCACGCTTTAGCGTGCCTTTTTTGTACTTTTAACTTGACCCAGACTCACTTTGCGGAGCCTGTTTCTTCCTACCTTCATAAAACTTTGCACAAAACAAAGCCAGCATTCCTCCATTGCTCTTCTTTAATGTTTTCCTTTTTCTGTATGTGTAATTTTCTTACTCTGTGTTTTATGATTTTTTTCTTTTTAGTACCATTTATGCTTATTTTCATATGATCTTTTTTCTTTGAAGAATATATCTTTTGTCATATCTTTCGGAATATACATTAGAATTTTATTTAGAAGTTGTCTTCTGTTTTGTGCATTGTTTGTTTTCTCTGGAGTTGTATGTCTAGTATATGTGTATTCTCTCTGTTTCGCCCTCTTTCTCCTTGAAGGCTTTCTTTAAATATCAGTGTTGTTTGCTTGCCGATTTGTAGTTTTGAGAAATGAGATTCCATGCAGCAGGTTGGGACCTTCCTTCACAACAGGCTTTTGACTGCTTTAAGAGATTGTTTCTCAAACTTTTCATTTGTCACTTCCTGGAGAAACCATACATAGACGTTTCTTCCCTAAACCTTGTCCACTCACCCCCTCTAATATGAAAATTTATTTATTTTTAACATTTTTTAAAATTTTAAAAGCATAAAAAAGTATAAAATGGTACAGATTTCAAAAAAAAGGAAATTAACATTAGTCAATATATTACATATTGTTATCTTGAAAGTAGTTCAGATTATAAGATTGAGGCATAAAAATGATCCAACAATCAGTGAAAACACAAACTGTTCTTTTTGAATATGAAAATTTAATACTATAAGATATGCTCTTTGTGTCTTTATTATCTGTAACAGATTCATATATTAGGAAGGATTTGGGGAACAGCTGTTACTCTTGGGGTCTGCTTTACGATGCACCTTCACCCTTTCTTGCCATAGTGGGGCAAATAAACTCCTCTTTGTATATTTCCTCCTCTATGAGGCTGTAATCCGTAGCTTCTGCACTCTGTTACTTCAGACACTAATCTTCCATATATTCTGTCTTCTAGAATTTTATGAAAAATCTCTGAATTTTAATTTTCACTAATGGTTCCTCTCCAATTCTGTTTGTTACAGTGGTTTATCTATTTTCAAATCCTTAAAGTAGTATTTATGTGGAGCCCTGGTACTGGAAAAGAATTAAACATTATATCCAGTTTTCCATCCTATTTGAATATTCTTAATTATATTTAAAAATAAGCATTTTGATAATATTCCCAGTTTCAGCCAGGGATTTAGCTCAGCAGCATAAGCGCCTGCCTTGCAAGCACTCAGTTGTGAGTTTGATCCCCAGTACAAAATAAAAAATCCCAGTTTCTATTCTTGTATTTTCTCTGTAAAATACATTGAATTCTTATTTTCTGAATTTCTTTTTATTTCATTTAAATGCTTTTAATTCTTAGTTAAAAATTTTGTGCCCTGCTAAAAACTTACTAAGTGACTCCTATTTGTTACTTCTGTTTATTATAATACATTTATATATTTATATATAAATTTATATATAATAGGTTTATATATTTTTAAAGGTTTAGTAAAATTTATACAAGAGGTGAATTTTTGTCTTTTGTGGGAAAAAATGGGTAGTTAATAGAATTAGGGGATATCTTACTGAAATTCCTAGAGCTGTATTGTACAATATAGTCTGAGCTCTCAGTCACAAGTTTATTTAATTTCAATAAAAATTCAGTTCCTTAGTTATTCAGCTTATGTTTTCGAATGTGTAATTAGATCGAACTGATGATACAGACCATTCCCTTCATTGTCAGAACTTCTGTTAAGTAACACTTCTAAAAAGTAGAAGGTAAAATAACCATCCTGTAGTTTCTCTAAAATTTGCTAGGATTTATACTTTAGGTTTTGCAGATTTGCTTAGTCTAGTTAACATACGGGACTTTGTTGAAGAGATGGTGATATAAGCAAAGGAATTGATATCTTAAATATACTTTGAAGGCTTTGGGAGAGAGTACAAATCACAGGACTAGCTATTATCCTAGCTAATACAAAAGAGAGCTAGGAAAGCACCATTATATTTATGCAGTAATTTATTATGTTGAAAACTCAAAATTGAAGTTGAGAAAAACTGCAGAAGGTTGGAGAGAGTCATAAAATATAGCATGCAGTCCTTATCCCACAGAACTTTACTTAAGAACAACAAAATGATTCAGATAAACTATTGTTTTGAGTGGGTAGATGGGTAAACTGTTTTCCATCAGAATATTTTCTTTGGTACATTCTGTTAATTATTTGTAGTATACTTAAATAAAGCATGCAGTATAGAATCTTAGAGCTGCAGGGGCCTTAGAAATTTTCTACTACTCTCTTATCTGTCAGATAGAAGAAACTGGTGCCTAAGTTAGGGAAATAATTTATTCTAAGGCATTTAGTCACTGTGTGGGAAAGACAACATCTTTGAAGTTCGTTTACAAAATATTTCCCATGCTACTACGCTGATTTCAAAGGAAAGAGTCAGCTTATTGACTTTTCCTAAAAACATTAAGTAGATGTAAGGCCCAAACTAACAACATAAACATTAAGAATATGTAGTTTGAGAAACCATAAATTACACACTGTGTCTTCCTCTTTTTAGAACAACAATTTGTAATCTTTACACAATGCCACGGATTGGAGAGCCTGTCTGGCTTACGATGATGTCGGGGGCTCCAGAAAAGAATCAGCTTTGTCATCGTTTCATGAAGGAGTTTACTTTTCTAATGGAAAATGCTTCCAAAAATCAGTATGGCTTCCTTTATGTTTGTTTGTTTGTGTATTTATTAATCACCACTGTATATTAGATCGTGAACAAATACAGTTATTGAAGTGGGAATATAAAATGTTATCTTTGTAATTCTTTCATAGTAATAAACAGCATTCTAAAAACAATAAATGATGGGATATGGAAGAATGACAACCTTATGGGTGAAAAACAGTAAAAATGTCTCTATATATTAAATTAAAATTCCTGACATCTTAACAGATGTGAATTTTACCCAATTACCATTTTTTTCATAGAAAAGATGTATAAAATATGTCAAGAAATGCTAGAATTCCAATGATACTTTTTTTTTGGGGGGGGGGGTACCAGGGATTAAACTCACTGTCTCACACTTGCCAAGCAGGCACTTACACCACTGAGCTAAACCTCAGTCCCAATGATACATTTTAATATGATGTTTTATCACGTTGTTTTCTTTCAACTATTCATTAAGTCTTCGAAATCCAGATGGGTAATTCAGATGTTTTTATGTTTCTTCATAATAGTCAAGAGTTTTCCTTCATTTTTCCCAGTCAGTAAGTTGGAGATGTAAGAACCTACTGGTTGTTTCATTAATGAACTGGATAGTTCGTAAAGAACCGGTTTAAACACTGAAAAGTCCCTACTTTTTTAAGTAAAATGATACTTTAGCTGGGCAGGATGGCACAAGCCTTTAATCCCAGCACCATGAGAAGCTAAGACAAGAGGATCACTACTTTGAGACTCAATTTAGCGTGCCCCTGTCTCAATATAAAAAATAAAAAGGACTGAAAGTGTAACTCAGTGCAAAGGTCCTGAGTTCAATCCCTTGTGCCACATGAAATTAAGCACTTTATTTTGTAATTATGATAGGAAATAGCTCCCTGTGAACATTTTCTTTATTTTAAGGATTTATTTTAATGACTCCTCCACAAGGAAAAAAATCAACTTTATTTTTTATCCTTGTTTTATGTCATTTGGTCACATGAAAATATATACACTCCGTACTTACTATATCAAAATATTTTATATAGGGTTTTATAAAGATAGATTGGAATCTGATAGAATGTATTTGTTTTCAGGTTCTTGCCAGCTCTCATTACTGCAGTTTTGACCAATCATCTTGCGTGGGTTCCAACAGTCATGCCAAATGGACAACCACCTATAAAAATATTTTTAGAAAAACATTCCTCTCAGAGTGTGGACATGTTGGCAAAGACTCATCCTTATAATCCACTTTGGGCACAATTGGGTATGTAGTCTATAAATTATGTATTGCATTTAGCCTTTTTTGTAACTGTTGAAAATGTGTTGCAAAACTCTGTTACCTTCTTTATCCTCAAGTATCTTATAGTCATCCTTTCTTGTCTGCTAAATTGTTCTGTCATCTTATGCCTGAAAGCAGTGCTCATGGCTAGAGAACTTCAGGTGGAACAGTAGTCAGGGGCTGAGAGCTGGTTTAATAGTAACTTCACAGTGTTTTTTGTTTTCATTATTTATGTGTTTTGCCCAGATAGACTCAAGCAACCATCACCTATGATTGCTAGAATAAATCTAATTAAGAGAGAAGCAGTTTGTTGAGGTTTCTATTGTTCTATTTTTTGTTCAAAGAATTGTTTGAGAAATGTTAGTACTAAGCACCATATTAATTACATGGATAACAAGTGAAAGCAGATGACTGATAAATTCTGGGCATTAGGAGGCATAGCACTTTAAAGCACAGGCTTTGACATCATATCTACTACATTTGAGTCGTACTTTTTCTTTTTTTGAGGCAAGTTCTCCAGGCATCCCTGAACTTGCTGTGTGTCTCAAGCTGGCCTTGAACTGGAGATCCTCCTCCTTCAGCCTTCTGAGTAGTTTCCTTATTTATAAAATGGGAATAAATAATGGATAGTCCATACTTTTAATATAAAAAAATTGAGATAATACATATAAAGTGCTTAGGACAGCATATGATAAACATAATTGCTATTACTTCTTTTCTTCCTTGGTTTACATTTGGTGATGGAGAAAGAGTTAGATGAGACATTTTGATCATGAGAAGCTTACCATAGTTCACTGTAGTGATTGAGTGTGCCGGGTAGCTTTGTAATACGGCTTGTCAACTCATGTAACCAACCAGCCTCCCTTCCCTCCTACATTCATTCAACGTAATTACAAATCACCTATGTTGTATGTATTCGTAGTTCATTTCTTTTTAATGCTGAGTAGTAGTTTTACATGGATATTAATTCAACTTTTTAAGTCAGATAACTTGGTAGTTTTTTAACTGGAATAGCAAATCTATTTTCAATTCTACAGTCTTTTTTTTTTTTTCTTTTTTCTTTTTTGGGTGCATAATACATCCACAGCTCCATGGAGAGCGTACTGGTAGATACAAACATGGTCTTTGCCCTCAGGAAATTGATAGTCTGTGCTAGGTGTGGTGGCACACACCTGTAATCCCAGCACTCTGAAGACCAAAACAGGAGAATTGCTGTGAGGTTGAGGCAGCCTGGATAGTGGGTTCAAAGCTTGCCTGAACTACACAGCCAGACTCTGTCTCCAGAAAAAAAAAAAAAAAAAAAAGAAGTCGACAGTAGGCAGTGTATATATGTGGCTACTATACTTGGCTGAGAATCTTTGGAGTAGCACAGACAAGGGAAAGGGAGGGAACATTCCATGAGTAAAAGGAGGAGTACAGGTGTTAAGAGCACAAAGCATAGTGGGTCACTTGTTAAACCTATCTACTCTGGAGGCTGAAGCAGAAGGATCACAAATTTCCAGGCCTGTTGAGGCAATTTAGGGAGACACTGTCTCAAAATAAAATTTTAAAAGGCCTGGCATCCGGATGTAATGGCTCATGCCTGTAATCCCAGCACTCCAGGAGGCTAAGGTGGGAAGATAGAAACTTTGAGACCAGTTTAGCAACGTACTGAAACCCTGTCTCAAAATAAAAAAGGGCTGGGGTTATGGCCCAGTGTGAAAGCCCTTGTTTCATTGTGCAACACTGCCAAAAACCAAACCAAACAACACACTGGGATATAGTTAAATGGTAGAGAGCTTGTCTAGTATGTATATGGTCTTGTATTCAATCCTAAGTACTCTCCCCACCAAGAGAAGCATGTTTCAGGGGTACAGTTCAAGTGGGGCTTTGTTTGAAATAAAGGTGAAAAAGAATATCTGTGAGAAGATAAAATTAGAAGGGTAAAGTGGAATTAGTCATGAAAAACTCACTTGGCATTTCAAAGCAGTTTGAACTTATTTGGTAATTAGGATTTTGGGATTAGTTTGGAACAATAGCATTGTGACATTTGAGCCAGTGTCTTAGCTAGAGGAAGAAAAGTTATCACAATACTGTCTACAACATAAATTTATTTTGACCTATTTATTTATTTACAAAGTATAGGGCTTTATAAAGTAAAAATAGAGACTTTTAAATATGTATTTGTAAAAATCACAGAATTTATATTAGTGGTTTTGTACTCTCCAGTTTTAAGTTGTTTTGTGATCAAATTATGGGTTTAATTTGAGCTATAGCACAAATAATGAATGGTGCAGCTCCTTCATTTGCACTTCTTGCCTCTACTGCTCCCTTCCTCTCCTTGCCCACCAGCAAACACTGTGCTTGCCCTTTTCTGTGTTAGATGTAGTTTCAGAAACCTAGCCTCAACCCTTGCATATTTAGTTTTTCTGGCAGTATTTCTCCATTCAGAAAAAGGTGCTGTGCATGTCACCTGGCACAGGAAATACCCCTGATAAATGTAATTTCCAAAATCTCTTTTAATTCAATAAAGCAACTCTTTAAGGAAGAAGATAGAAAATCACCATTCACTTTTCTCTTTGGTTAAAACCATTTATTTTATCATGCTGTCCTGAATAGTCAGTCATCTGTTAAAGAACAAAGAATAAAAGTTGAACTAATATTCATACTAAGAGTGGGTTTCTCATAATGGAAAATAGCCTGCTTAACTGCGTGAGTAAAAGATGGAGTAAAAGATGTGTCCATTAATTGGTTCTTTTATATTGCAGGAGATTTGTATGGCGCTATTGGCTCTCCTGTACGATTAGCAAGAACTGTAGTGGTCGGCAAACGACAAGATATGGTCCAGAGGCTGCTTTATTTTCTTACTTATTTCATAAGATGCTCTGAACTTCAAGAAACTCATCTTTTAGAAAATGGAGAGGATGAAGCCATTGTTATGCCAGGCACAGTGATTACAACCACTTTAGAGAAAGGTGAAATCGAGGAATCAGAGTATGTACTTATCACAATGCATAGAAACAAAAGCAGTTTGCTCTTTAAGGAGTCTGAAGAGACAAAAACTCCTCATTGTAACTGTAAATACTGCAATCATCCACTCCTTGGGCAGAATACAGAGAATGTGTCCCAACAAGAGAAAGAAGACATTCAGAACGATTCTAAAGAGTCACTGGGAATTTCAGATGAATGCCGAATGATTTCTCCTTCTGACTGCCAAGAAGAAAATGCTGTTGATGTTAAACAGTATAAATTAAGAACTTGTCTTGACACCAAGTTAGAGACTGTTGTTTGCACAGGATCTGCTCCAGTAGACAAACATATATTGTCAGAGATGGGCTCAGAGCCAACAGAGGAAACATGGCAGGGTAAGGAATTGCTGGATTCAGATAACCACACAGACAAAGCAATGAGAGCCACAGGAATAGTTGTGGAAAAAAAACCTCCAGATAAGAGTGTGCCTGCTGCGTTTTCTTGTGATGTAACCCAGACAAAGGTTACTTTCCTAATTGGAGATTCTATGTCACCTGATTCAGATACTGAACTCAGGAGTCAGGCAGTGGTGGATCAGATAACCAAACATCACACCAAACCATTGAAAGAGGACAGAGGGACTATTGATAAGCATCAAGAACCTAAACATACAACTAAGGACCAATCTGGAGAGTCTGATAGACAGAACACAGTTTCTGGAGAGCCCACAGAACTTCCCTGTTGGAGTCATTCAGACCCAGAGAGCATGAGCTTATTCGATGAATATTTTAATGATGATTCAATTGAAACAAGGACTATTGATGATGTTCCAATTAAAATAAGTACAGACAGTAAAGAACAGTGCTGTATGTTAGAGTTTTCAAAAAGATTATGTACAAAAAGTAACAAACAGAACAGTGAATTTTGTAAATGTATAGAAACTGTTCACCAAGATTCATGTAAAAACTGCTTTCCTCAGCAAGACCAAAGAGATACATACCCCATTCTTGTCCCCCATGGGGACAAAGAGAGTGCAGAGAAAAAAAATGCTGTCGGAACTGAATGGGATATTCCGAGAAATGAAAGTTCAGATAGTGCCCTTGGGGATAGCGAAAGTGAAGATACTGGTCGTGATGTGACCAGACAAGTCAACAGTTACTATGGAGGAGAGCAAGAAGATTGGGCAGAAGAGGATGAGATACCTTTTCCTGGGTAAGTAGAAAGTTCTCACATTATGATAGGCTCTATCTAGATATCTGCCATTGTTCAGCTACTCTGAAGGTTGGTAATAGCCCATTACTAAAAAAAGAGATCGCTGTCCTCTTTATTATTATATATTCTTAGTAATAGGAAGAAATAAAGTTGAAACCCCAGAATCACCCAGCAAGCCTTTATGAAAGACATCAGAGAAAAGTTAAAGGGTCTTGTTGACATGTAGGATATTTAAAGAGTTTTTAAGGCATTTTGGAGTGAATTGTGCTTCCAAAATGGACTTGTGTCAAGCCTGGCAGTTAGGGAGAGGTAATCACTGAGAAGGTAGGAAGTAGCTGTTAGTAATAAATTTTGCCAGCACTGAGTAAGAAGAAAACAAGGACGCTGAGTGTGATGGCACACATCTGTGGTTCCTATCACTTGGGAGACTGAAGCAGGAGGATCCCTGTGAGTGAGGCAAGCCTGGGCTACATAATGAGTTTGGAGCCAGCCTTAGTTACATAGTGAGACACTGTCATAAAAAAAAGGAATATGTACTCTATGTCAAATTTATAGTGTGATCAAAATACACACTTAATATTTTTTTAAAAAATGCATACTACCATAAATCCCCTTCAGAATCATTCCCCTAATTTCAAATACACTTAGCATTCTTGCACTTTCTGAAGCAGTCCTGGAAGTTCTTTGGAAAATGTCTTTTTGAAGTGTGATAAAAAAATACAGTGAATGCTGCTGCCAAATATCATCTAGTAGAAGATCAGGTTTCAGGGGCAAGGGGCTTAGCTCAGCTGCACAAGCACCTGCCTGGCAAGTGTGTGTTTGATCCCCGGTATCAAAACAAGCAAACAAACAAAAAAAGAAGGGCAGATGCCTGAAGACGTTGTAGTGTGTCCTCATTCACCTTATTCACCAGATCTGGCATCATGCAACTTCTGGCTGTTGCCCAAAGGCAAAATAATCGACTGGTAAATGTTTTGAATTGGTTGAGGACTTTGAGGCAGCCATGACAGCACAACTAAAGACATTCATGAAAGAGGACTTGCAGAACGGCTCTAGGAAGTGGGGAGAATAATGGGATGTATTTGAAATGATGGAGAGTATTTTGAGGGGCATTAATTGACAGTTTGTCTTTTACTATTATACATTTTTAAAGATTTAAACATTACCATGTGTTTTGATCACAGCTTGTACAAGGAGAACAATCTATGGTTGGCAAATGTTAAAATACCTAGATTTAGTCTTGTGACAGTTTTAGTACTTTGTCATGGATGATGATTTTCATAATCTGATTGTATTAGAAGTGTGTTACAAACTCAAGGGGCACTTCCCCTGAAGTCTTTTAAGAAAGATGCATGCTCACTTCATTATAGAGTGATACATTAAGTTTTTTTGTTCCAGCCAGAGGTGGTCTGTTTGAACACTTTACCAAGTTTTTAAGAATGATTTTACTGTATTTTGTAGGAAATAGTAATGGAATTATAGATTAGTGCAGTTCAAAAAGTTTTTTAACTGGTAAAATATGTTTATTACTAGTTAGATTTGCCTTTCTTGGGAATTTTTTTTCCAGGTCAAAGTTAATTGAAGTGAGTGCTGTTCAGCCCAACATTGCCAACTTTGGGAGGTCCTTGCTGGGTGGCTACTGCTCATCTTATGTCCCTGACTTTGTTCTTCAAGGAATTGGGAGTGATGAGAGACTCCGTCAGTGTCTGGTGTCAGATTTGTCTCATGCCGTACAAGTGAGTGACTGTCACTGTTCCTAAATTTATTCAGAATGAAGTCTGTTAACCAACAGAACCCTGAAATACCTTGTATTTTGATCACACATGACTGTGTAGCAGAATCATTGTTTGAATCCATCCTGTAATGTATAGAGCCTGTGTGTCTGTAACTATCACTGAAAGCAAGTATGGAGCTCTAGGAATCGATCAAAATGGAAATCTGAAATACAGAAAATATTATAGGTATTCATACTAAGTTCACTGACTAGATTATTTATGATATCAAAAAACTGGAAATGTTTAATTGTGAATGTGATTATTTTATTAATTTTCTTTTCAAATGTATTGCTTTTATAAATAAAAAGTATACTTGCTTTTTATATATTAATCTTGTACCCTCTGACCTGTGTGAACTCTTATTCTATTAGTTGTATAGAATTCTTACCGCTTCTACACAAGCACACGTTATCAGTGAATGGTTTTATATATTCCTTTCCATCTTGGTGCCTTTGTCTCTACCCCCTTCACCCCCTCCCTTTCTTTTTTAAGTTTCTGTATTTTTCTTTTTGGTTTTGTTTTTGTGAATTTGTGTTGTTTTAGTTTTGCTTTTTTGCCTTTTACCTGATTGTCCTGGGTAGAAAGAAACTTCAGTATGATGTAGCTTGGAAATGGTGGCAGCACATACTGTCTTGTTCCTAATCTTAGGGAAAAACATTGAGTGGTTCATTATTAAGTGTATTATTCATAGAGTTCTTATAGGCACCATTTATTAGATGGAAGAAGTTCATTTCTGTTTGTAGTCCTTGAAGTTTTTTTGCTTTTGCTTTTCCCTCACCATTTAAACCATGAGTAAGTGTAGGACTTTTTTCAAATGCTTTTTCTGTCTGGTGAGATAATCTTATGTCAGTGTTAAGGATTATTTTGATTGATTTTTAGAAGATAAATCTTTGTTTTCCTAGGAAGAAGCTGCAGTTGATGATGGTATATAATTATTTTTATATGCAGTATTTTTTGTATATTAGTAGTAGGGCTTGAACCATAGGCCCTCACACTAAGCTATATCTCTCACCTGACCTTTTTATTTTTCAAGACAGAGTCTTACTAAGTTGCCTAGGCTGGGCTCAAGCTTGATATCCTCCTGCTGCAGCATTCCAGAGTGTTAGGCTCACAGCATACACTGCCATGCCTTACTTCACTTACAGATGTTTACTCTTGATGTTGGAATCTGTGTTCATGAGGGATATTTATTTGTAGTTGTCTTGTAACATTTTTTGTCCAGCTTTGATATTAGCATGATTACTACTGGCCACATAGAATGACTTGAGAACTATTCCCTCCTCAATTTTATGGAATTGTTCTTAGAGAATTCTCAACTATTTTTTTCTCTTTGATAGAATTCACCAGTGAAGCCACTGGGACCTACGTTTTTTAAAATGAGGGTCTCTTAAGCTTGTAGATTAGCTCTGTGGTAGATTACACCCATAGCATTTGTTAGCCATGAATTCAATATTCAATTACCTTCCCCCCAAGCAGGATATTTTAAACTAAAAATTCAGTTTCTTTACTTTGTATATGTCCATTTCCATTTTTTTTTTATTTCTTCTTGAGGTGGTTTGTTTTTATAATGCCTAAGATTAAACCTGGGAGTTCATTCATGCTAGACAAGCACTGTTATCACTGAACTATATATACTCTAAACCCAATTTTGGTAGTTTTTGTCTTTCTGGGAATTTGTCTTGATGTTTAATTTTGGTGGTCAAATTTATTAGAATAAAGTTGCACATAGTACACATTTATAGTAGTTTAAAGTTTCTACAAGGTTACTGGGAATGCCCTCTGTGTTGTGAATGTCATTTTGTTATCTCTGGGGGTTTCAAAGGTTATTTCTCTACAAGATGGGGGCTTCTTCAAAGAGAGGTGTTCATTTATGACTTATATTATAGATAGTTTTTTACCCACATCAAAACCACTTACGCATGAACCAAATGGGTCCTACTTTTTATAAACAAAGTTTTATTACAGCCAATTATTTACATATTTTATGGGGGTTTTTTTTCATGCTAAACAGCAGAGTTGGATCATTGAGATAGCCCTTTTAGTTCTCAAAGCCTAAACTTCTGTTTTGCTCTTAGAAAAATTTTTTGTTGGTTCCCATTCTAGGTAAAGATTTTTCAAAGAAACTGTTTTCATTGATTTCCTCTGTAATTCTTTATTATTTTTTCCCTTCCATTAGCTTTGAGTTTATTCTTTTTTCTAGTGTCTTAAGGTAGAAGCATGTTAGTGAAAGTTCTACTTTGTTAATGTAGGTTATTTAAAGCTGTAAATTTTCCTCTTTAGAATTGCTTTAATTGAATTTTATAAATTTTGATCTATTGTGTTTTCATTTTCATTCACTTCAAATGTTTTTCTAATTTACCTGTTAATTTTTTAATCCATGGGTTATTTAGAAGCATTGTTTAATTTGTAAATATTTGTAGAATTGTTAAATTTCCTTTTGTAGTTATTTCTAATTTAGTTCCATTATGGTCAGATAACACATTTTGTATGATTTCAACCCTTTTAAATTTATTCAGACTTGTTTATTGCTCAGCATACAGTCTTTCCTGGAGAATGTTTTGTGTGTACTTCAAAAGAATACACATGCTGCTGTTGTTGGGTGAAGTATTTTATAAATGTATCAGGCCGAGATGGTGGATAGCCTTAAGTCTTTAATATCTGCTGATTTTTTTGTTGTTGTTTAGTTGTTAATTTTGAATTTTCTGTCTCTTCCTTTCAATTGCATGTGTAATTTTTTTTTTTTAAATAACAAATCTCCCCACCTGGAGAAAACCATGTAGTGTGGCTCAGTAAGCAGGCAGTCATTTACTTGTTACCAAAACAGGATTAAACCCTCAGTCTTCAGAAAGTTACATAAAGTTGCAAATTTCCATACCTTATTATGTAGTAAAAGTATGGGAAATCTAGATAAAAATGAAAGTTTATGGAGAAATCGTATGAAAATTTTTGTATTTAAAAGCTATTTTTGCTCAACCTTTTAGTGCTAGCCAGATAAATATTTACTGATCTGCTATGTTGTTTCTTTCTTTTTTTTTTTTCTGGGACAGTGTCTAACTATGTAGTTCAGACTGGCCTTGAACTCACTCAGAGAGCCCAGGCTGGCCTCAAACTTGCAGTGGTCATTCTGTGTCAGCCTCCCAAGTGCTGGGATTATGGGCATGCACTACCATGCCTGGCTTGATCTGTTATATTCTGAACATAGTGCCAATATTATAAGGAATGTATAGGTGAAAATGAATTTTTAAGTTATTTACTTACTAATGGAGTCATATAGCCAAGTATAAGTGTGCAAAATAGTTTTTCAGCAGATAGAATATACATGTACTGGATGTCAGTTGGTGGTATTTGTCCTTTAGGGAAAGGACCATCTTTGTTATTTTGTGGCGTTGTACCCTACCCAGTACCTAATATGGTGCTCAGGATTTGTTGAATTTATAAAATAGAGATTGGAATTTGTTGGATTTGTGTATTTATGGAATTGAGAGTCCTTCTTCTACAGTCTGTGTTTTAATGGTGGTACTGGGAATTGAACTTGGGCCTTCATACTAAGCTATATCCCCAAACCTTATTTTATTTCATTTCATTTTGACACAGTCTTATCTTTATGTCTTACCTAAGATGTTCACTGTCTTTTTTTCCTCCATAGTATCCATCACTACACAGTATCTTTTGGCATTCTCTCAGAAAGCTTAATCCTGGAAAAGGTTGCTGAAGACAGAAAACAACTTTTTGGTTTTAAAAAGATTTCTACCTGATAATTCTTAAAGGAAGAATAATGATAGTGATAATAGCATTTATTATTTTTGTGGTCGTATTATGCATTATGTACCTAAAAATTTACTGTCTCAATCTTACAGTCACTCTTTGAGGTACTTATTATTACCCTTTATCATCCTTATATATACTCAGAGACTATACTCATTTTAAGTTACATAGATCAAGAATGGAAAAACTAGAATTTAGTGCTCATTTGACTGTTTTTAAGCTATGCTTCTGGGTTACCAAGCCATTCTGTCTCTGAAACAGATAAACCAAGATTAATACAAATAGCAAAACTAACATTACAAAGTTTATAGGACTTCAATTATTGGTCCCAGGCCTGTTACTTATAATTTCTTTCCATGACTGTAAAAAATAAGAGTTATTTGTCTTCTGCTGTTCTAGGAACTGAGGTTTTTTTAGTCTTTTCCTCTCATGTTTTTATGTAGTCATATAGAGGTATTTTATTATAAAGCAACACTATAGAAAGTTTATAAGCAATGAAAATAGCCCAATCTCAGCACTGGTATATTGTGAGAAATTTTTCATGGTTTTAGTCATTACATACTTAAATTTTATCATCATTACATTTAACATGAGAATTATTTTTTTATCTTCATGGAAAAGTATGTAGGAAAATTTATACATAAATAATAGAGCACTTTTTAAAAAGATACAGTCCATTAAGCATAATGGCTCATGCCTGCAATCCCAGCTATTCAGAAAACTAAGGGAGGAGGATTTCCCTTAAATTTGAGGCCAGCCTGGGTACTTTAGCAACAAGCCTATCTCAAAATAAAAATAAAAACATTTGGCAATTTCCTCAGGGGTAGAGTACTCTGAGGAAAGTGTCATTTCCTTTTCCCCCAGTTTCTAAGGAAGCAGCATTTTTTTAAAAACTACCAAATCCTGCCGGGCATGTGGTGTGGGCCTCACTTGACAGGGATTCAAGGCCAGCCTGGGCTACATAGTAAGACCCTGTCTCATAATACATAAAAACAACCTACCAAATCAAAATGGATTATACAAAGTTTAGGAATATACAGAAAACCAGACATAAACTTTCCTAGCTCTACAGTGCAGTGGCAGCCCTTTTTAATATAAAAACTTCTTCAGTCAGTAGGCTGCATTTAGCTTCTTACATAATCCACACTTGGCCACTTACTATTTCTATATGCTAGCATGAATACTGTGGCACCTTGGTTCATGAATTTAATTCTTTCCACATTTCAGGTTGCAAATCACATTGGATGAGAACCAAATCAAATGCAAAGGTTAGGTTTAATGTTGACCTTACAGGGAAATTTTATTTGGTTCTTGTCCAATTTGGTTTGCAACCAGAATTATTAAAAGAATTAAGTTTGTGAATTGAGGCACCACTGTATTGAATTTAATAAAGCTTCTGAAAGTGATAATGTTTACATATCAGAGTAATGTGTGTGGTATTTTGCATATGTGAGGCACATGGTACCATCTACGTATTTGTTGTCATCCTGTATGTCTATTTATACATACTGTTAGGTTTTTGGCACAGTAAGAGAGAAAAATATAAAATAAAAGCAGCCCTTATTCCGAGGACATGGAGAGAACTCCATGGCTCTAGAAGCCCTGGCCTTCTCTGGCCGGGGTGGCGCTTAGGGCAGGCCTCGGTGACGCGCTAGGAGCTGATTGGAACCCTCTACATGCACAAACAGGAAAGAGAGTTGCAGTTAGGGCTGAGGAAGGATCAGGAAGTGGTAGGTGGTCCCTCTTTGGCCTTCTGCCATGTTAAACCACCGCCATGACTGTTAAACCACTGCCATGATCATATAGTAATTTATTCTAGGGCAAAACTCTTTTCATTCCCGTGTTTTTATTTTAGGAAAAGGGCGAAGTTTTTTTTTTTTACTACTTCTGCTGAAAAGGGGTACCATATTGGGGTTTAGGAAGGTTGATGGGATGATGGTTGGTGCCCATGTAAAAGCTGGTACCAGGTGTTTTGGACAGGACAACTTCATCATTGGTAAATGCCCACATCTTAGACTGGAAAAACAAAGAGATAAGGTGCTATGAGGAGTCAGGCCACTATCATATTTAAGGACCCAGGGAAGTAGAGGGAAAGGTGCCTTTGATTTAAATGTGTCGTTTTATCATGACCATGGTGAGGTAGAATTCTGAAAAATAAGTGTGGGGTTAGTAGGAGTGAATTTATGAGAGGTGATTATTCCCCCATCTGAAAGAGTAAAAATTAAAAGTGTAGGTAGGCAGGGCTTGTCTCTGGTCCAGGAGTTGAGCTATAAAAATAAGAAGCATGAGAAATATAAAGCCTGATAATAAAACATGACTTAGCCTGAGGGCTGTGGCTGTGAGGCCTTGGTGAGATGGAGACAGGTAGGTGACAGAAGATGAGACGACTACTCAGGATGGTTAGATTTAGGGTTGGGAGGGTATCACTTAGCTTGAGTGATGTGGAATCAGGATGGAAGTTTAGCAACTTTGACCGCTGTTGGGGTTGCCAAGAAGACCAGGTAGGGGCTGTTCTGCCCTGGTTGTAGTCCTTGGGATGATTTTCTGTGACAGGACTTTAGTAACTGCATCAATAGTCAGCCTGGTTGTGGGAAAGGCTTTTATCCATCCTGAAAAAGTACAAACAAAGCTGAAGAAGATATTTGGGAGTTTTGTGGCAGGGCACGTGTGTAAAATGTACCTGCCAGTCCTGACCAGGGGTGTGTACATGAAATTGATGAATAGGAAAGGAAGGGGGTGGTATGAGTCCCTGAGGAGAGGTTTTACTATAGAGATGACAGGTGTGTAAGTTGTTGAGACCTCAGCATGTCTGGGTCAGTCTGCATAAACACAAAGGAATCCTGACAATTAGGGTGTAGGGGGGATGGTAAAAAAGGCATTTTTATGATTTCCAAATGTAAAGTGAGTGGTAGAGGGAGGTATGTGTGAGCCTGGTATAAGGGTTTGGCACCACTGGGTGGATTGGGGTAACAGCGTTATTGATTAACCTAAGGTCTTGTATTAGACTATAAGACCCATCAGGCTTGAGTACTGGGAGAAAGGGACTATCATAGGGTGAATGGGTAGGCTTAAGAAAACCATTATCTAAAAGGTGCTTAATTATAGGTTTAAGTCCCTGTAAATGGGAGCTATAGGATATTGGGGAACACAAGGAAAAATTGAAGGATTCCTGAGCCGGATTAAAATAAGCATGGCATGGATAGCGCGGGTGGGATCGGAGGTATCTCAAACTATGGGATTGACCAGGGAAGAAGATCTCTCTAAAAGGGGTGTGGGACATGTTAGAATTACTAGGAAGCCATGGGTAAAGAAGAGAGTCTGGAACCTGCATGAAATAGGCCCCGTCTGTAAAGGTTGCATAGGTTGGCCGTCAACACCCACTATAGAGACTGAATACAAGGGCCTGAAAACTCAGGAAGAATACTATACATGGCCTCTATGTCCACAAGTACAGAGAATGTCTTAACCTGAGACCACCAGTGGGACTTGGGGCTCTGAGAAATATACCTTAATGGGGGGCTGTGGACCCTGAGCCCCATTAGTCTTTAGCAGCAAGTCCGAGTAGATCAGTCAGTGATGAATCTGGCGGTGATGAAATCTCCTATGAGAGCAAGGCATTAGAGGATGGCTTATCCGCTCTCTGGCTAGTACAGTCACTGTTTTAATGGCCCTTGAGATTGTAATAGGGGCAAGACCCCAAAGGAATGCCGAGTTGGGGCACTCTCTTGCCCAGTGTCCTTTTGGCTGCACTTGAAGCATGGTCCAGGAGGGGCTCAGGCAGCTCTGCCTTGTTTCGGCTTTCCTGTCTTGGGAGCCCCAAGTGTCACGTCACTGCTAAGAGATCAGATTGTTATTTTTTGTTTTAATTTTTATCTCTGTTGTTGAGAACAGGGAAAAGCCACATTAAGGTCTCCCGGTGAGGTTTTGAGGGCCAAGTTTAGCCTCTCAAGTGCTGGGATTACAGGCATCAGCCACCACACCCGGCCTTCCCTTCCTTTCCCTTCCCTTCCCTTCCCTCCCCTCTGCCCTCTGCCCTCTGCCCCTCCCTTTCTTCCTTCTGGCAGTAGACTGAACTCAGGGCCTTCACATTGAGCTATAGTCCTAGTCTTTACATTTATTTTTATTTTTTATATTTTTAATTTTTGTCTGATACAGGGTTTTGCTATGCATTTCAGGCTAGCCTTGAATTTACTGTGTAGCCCAGGCTGGCCTCAAAGTTGGAAGGATCTTTCTGCCTCAGCCTCCCAAGTGCTGGCAGTACACCACATCTGGCTCCCAGTCTTTTTTAATGTTTTAAATTTTGAGACAGGATTGCCAAGTTGCCCAGGTTGGGCTCAAACCTGAACTCCTTCTGCTTCAGTTTCTGAGTGCTGGGATTATAGGCATCCATCACCATGTGTGCCTTCATTCTGATTTCTATATATTTTCATTTACCTGTCAATCTGAATTTTTTTTTTTTTTTGAGACAACGTCTGGTTCTTTAGTCCAGGCTGGCCTCAAATTCACTTTGAACTTGTAGTAATACTCCTGCCTCAGCCTCCTTAATGCTGAGATTACAGATGTGCACCACCACACGAGGTCTATCTGAATTTCTAAAAGTGCAACTGGGATATAATTGTGTTTGTATGTATAGTGACTTTTCATTTAACAGTGTATGTTGGAGAGGCATGTCAGTATGTGTTGATTTTCCCCCTTTTAAATTTTATATGCAAAACTCTGAATATATGCATTGGCAAAATAGAAAAACGTAAAGCATGTGTAAGGTATTTCACATTATGAAGGAATACACACACTCTTATCTTGACTTGTTTATATGAATTTGTATGAATACACTTTGTGTTACATCTTTTAACTCTTGAAATATAAATAAGCATTTTCTTCCAGTTGCTTGGCACATAGCTGCACTCAATACTCTTTGTAAAATGAATGAATGATCCACAGGCTTGTGGAAGAATGTTCTATATTGAAAAACAAAGTTTTAGTAATGAATACAATGTCTCTACCTGTGATGTTTTCTGCATGATATCTCAGATTATCTGTTACTAAGTTTTCATTCTCTGGCAGTAGTTGTAGGAATTTAATATCTTGATTTTTTTTTTTTTTTTGAAGTGTGGCCCTGGTTGAGATCACCCTAAGGCAAATATTCTAACAGTGAGCTACATCACTAGCCCTTAGAATTTAATACCTTTTTTTGCCTTTTTTTTTCTTTGTACCAGGAATCACACTGAGGACCTTGTGCTTCCTGGGCAGATGCTGTGCCACTGAACTATATATTCCTGTCCCAGAATTTAATATCTTTATTAAAAATATTTAATATCTTTTTCTGCTTTTGTTTGCTATCTCTTTGTTGCCTCATTCCCTGTATATTATCTTTGAAAATTTTGTTACAAGTTGAATTCTTTTCTTTTTAGCATCCAGTTTTAGATGAACCAATAGCAGAAGCTGTTTGTATTATAGCTGATATGGATAAATGGACTGTCCAAGTGGCCAGCAGCCAGAGACGAGTGACAGATAATAAGTTGGGAAAGGAAGTGTTGGTGTCCAGTCTTGTTTCCAACCTACTTCATTCAACTCTTCAGCTTTATAAGCATAATTTGTCCCCAAATTTTGTAAGTATATGTAAGGTTTAAATTACTTTGAGTGTTCTGATAGGTAATTAAAGCCTATATATGTGTATATAGAATAACACTGCTAACTTCATCACTTTTCTTTGAAAGAACATGTTTTGAACTGAATATTTGGTGTGCATCTTCGCAGTTTGACTGCATTTGGAGATGGGATATTTGGGAGGTAGTTAAGGTTAGATTAAGTCTTTCATGTGGGGCCTGCATGATGGGACTGTGGCCTAATAAGGGACAGAGAGTGAGACTGTTCTGTATCCACCCTATGAGGACACAACATGAATTTCACATACTCAACTGTAATTGCCAGCCCAGCTTAGGGCAATTTAGCAAGATCCTGTGTCAAAATGAAAAATAAAAAGAAAGTCCTGGGAACATAGCTCAGTTTGAGGGCCCTGGGTTCAGTCCCCAGTACTAGTAGGAGGAAGGGTAGAATAGAGAGCCCCAAAATAAACTCTCTTGTATAAGGTTAATTGAATTTATCGAGGGTGCCAAGACCATTCAACAGAGAAAAAAATTTCAATAAAAAATGTTAGGAAAACTAGACATCCACATGCAAAATAATTGTTTTATATAAAAATGAACTCAAAATGGGTCAGAGAACGAGACTTAAGGCTAAAACATAAAACTTTTGCAAGAAAACAGAGAGGAGGATAATCTTCTTGACAATTTTAATGCAAATGATCTCTTAGATGTAACAGCCGAAGCCTAGGTAACAAAGCAAAAAAAAGATGAATTGGACTTCTTCAAAATTAAAAACTTTTATTGTCAACAAAGTGAAAAAACAATCCAGAGTATAGGAGAAAAGATTTGTGAATAGTATGTCTGGAAAGGGATTGATAGCTAGAATACAGTCATGTGCTGCAGATAGTATTTTAGGGAATGACATACGTATCTTTGTGGGTCCATAAGATTATGATGGAGCTAAACAATTCCTATTGCCTAGTGATGTAATCATCTTAAAAAATCATGGTGCAGTGCTTTACTCACTTTTATAGTAACACTGATACAAATAAACCCGGTGCTACCAATTAGATGAAAGCATATAGCACATACTGTATGTATAGTTATACTTACTAGTGAGAGTAAATGACTAGTTTGCAGGCTTGTATATTTACTATACTATACTATACTATTTATTTATTTATTTTGAGACAAGTGTCTCACTACGTAGTTCAGGGTAGCCTTGAACTCACTGTGTAGCCCAGACTGGCGTCCAACTCATAGTTATCCTCCTGCCTTAGCCTCCCAAGTACTGGGATTACAGGCACATGCCACTATGCCCAGCCAATATCATTGTTTTAAAATGTACTCCTTGTTTTTAAAAGCTTACTGTAAAATGATGCCATGCTGATAGCAGCCTTACATTTACTTATTTTTGATTACATCAAAAGGCAAGTGATTGACCTATACCAGTGATAGTGAACCTTTTAGAGACCAAGTACCCAAACAGCAACTCAAAACCTACTTATTTATTACAAGTACCAACATTACAGTTAATCCTGAATACTGAGGTTTTAATTTAGAAAAAAACAACTGTTATCTGATGTTTGGCTGCTGAGCAACTTGGCTTGCATGCTGACATAGAGGGTTTTGCATGCCCACTGTGGCTCACGTGCCATAGGTTCACCACCACTGACCTATATTGTGCAGTCATGAAATCACTTAAAGATCCTGTTAGGTTATGTTCCTGTTGTTAAGTGATGTATAATTGTATATGAAGAACTACAACTAAACAAAAAGCAAACGGTAGAATTTAAAAATGGGCAGAGCAGGCCAGGCGTGGTGGTTGGTGCATGTCTGTAATTCAGCAGTCAGGAGGTTGCGGCAGGAGGATTGTTGCATGTTTGAGACCAGCCTGGGCTACAGAGTGAGCTCAAGGCCAGCCTGAACTGCATATTGAGACCGTGTCTCAAGACCCACCCCCTCAATGGGCAAAGCACTTGGATAGACTTTATACTAAAGAAAATACACTGATGGCCAATAAACACATCAGAATATATCCAGCAGCATTAATTAGAGAACTGCAGATAAAACCACAATAAGATGCCATTTCATGCTTACTGTAATAAGTGGTTCTAGTAAGTATTATTCATAGGATGACTAATTCAAAGCAAATAATTTTGAGTTTTATTTAATAACTAGTTCTGTTTGCAAGGAGTGAAAAAAATTAGAACCCTTGTGCACTGCTGATAGGAATATGAAATAGTGCAAGTAACATGAGTGACAATTTGGCATTTCCTCAAAAGGTTTAACATGTCATATCATACCATATCATATTAAGGATTTTACTTGTATATTTTTAGTTAACACACAAACAGGGGATGGGCATGGTGGCAGACACCTGTAATCCCAGCATTCAGAAAGCTAAGGCAGGAGAATCATGCAAGTTCAAGGCCAACCAGGAATATACAGCAAGATCTTTTCTCAAAAAAAACGAAAGAGTGGAATAGGTCATTGTATCCTAACATTCATAGTAAGATTATTCACATTAGTCAAAAGTTAGAAATACAATAACCAGTTTTATTAGCAAACAAATGAATGAACAAAATGTAGTATAACACATACAATGCAATATTCCACCATAAAAAATAATAAAATACATAGTACAACATGGACTGACCTCAAAAGAATCCTGGCATGTGCAAGGTGCTGAGTTTGATTTCTGGAACACTCCCCGCCTCCCGTCCCCGCAATCCTAAGTACAATAAACCAGGCATAAAAGCACAAATATATGATCTCATTTGTATGAAAAATTGAGCAAATTCATATAGACAAAAAAATGAATAACGATTACTGGTGACTAGTGGATGGGGCAAGAAAGGCATGAGTTACTGTGTAATGAATGGGTTCACAATTTATGTTTCGGATGAGAAAAATTTCTGCAACTGGATGGTGACAAAGGTTACACAACATTGTGAATGCTCTTAATGCCATGGGGTTTAAAGTAATGTGAACTGCAGTAAATGTTATATGTGTATATATCTGCATATTCTGTAGTTACCATTTTATGAAAGTATTTTCAGCCTGATGAAGCATTATGGAAAAATACCATAAAACAGTAAGTGAGCTAAGCAATCCATTCAGTTGTGCTTCAACAGTCACAAAGTAAGTTTACATTAGGAGCTTTTAACTGACTTTCATTGGAAGGGAATATTCTCTGGAAGAATTTAGTGTTTCAATACCTAATATAGCATCAATTTAGATTGAGCAAATTAGTTGACAATAAGCCAAATATACATGTTTCAGTTATATTTACTGTTTCATGGTACTAGTTGTGAATTACTGCAGCCTGTTTTTTTTTTCCTTCCGCAAAATACTGTATAGTCCTGTCTAATGTAAATATATGAGTAAATAAATTTAAATATTACATTTATCAAATTTGAGTAGAAACATTTTTTAAAAGTTTTGAAAATGATTGGTGATGATTGCACATTTTGAACGTATTTATACCACTGAACTATACATTTTCAAATCATTAATATGATCTGGGTATAGTGGTACATGCTGTATTCTCAGTCTAGAAGGCAAAGGCAGGATGATGGAAAATTCAAACTCAAAGACATAGCAAGACATTGTCTCAAAATGAAAAATTAAAAAAGAGGCTGAGGAAAAATGGAAAAGCTTTGTACCCTTAAAAAAGTACAGGTTAAAATGGTAAATCTTTAATGTATATTTTCTGTAGTTAAAAAAAATACACGCTAATTTTTTGTATGAGCCCGAAACAAATTCACTCTCTTATTTTGTCTAAAGCCGTATGCTAATGTGCTCCAAATTTTAGTTCACATTAGAATAGCCATATTCTCAACTATATGATGATTTGAAATTTGACACTACTTGAAGAGCTGAAATGAGTGTTTTGATCTTGGTTCTTTTCTAACTGCAGTGTGTAATGCATCTTGAAGACCGGTTACAGGAGCTGTACTTCAAGAGCAAGATGCTGTCCGAGTATCTGAGGGGACAGATGCGTGTTCATGTCAAGGAGCTGGGAGTGGTTCTTGGGTATGTTCATGGTTTCTTTTCTGGCTTTGCTTTCTCATCATTCTATCTCTAGGCAAAGAGTGTTCCTTAGAATTGCCCTTTGTCCTTTTTTAAGTGACTTTTTTCCTAATAGAAGCTGGGCACATAACTTTGGTTACTCTGTACCATACAAAAGCACATTTCCTGTTACTCACTAATCTTAAAGGCATCCCTTGTACCATTACATATAGAACATTGTGAGTCAGTCTGGATGAATTAAAAATCTACATTTTTATCTTACAAGGAGAAAGTATTCCTTCATTATTTATTAAGTGTTGTAAATTCATCATTCCAAGTGTCTGCCTTGCCTTTCAGATGAGCTGACTAGAGTAACAGCACCCTGCATGGCAATACTTTGCCTGCATCTTATTACTCCTCAGTATTGATTATATATCATATCTTTGTCAACTCTGGTATTATCTTTTGTTTTTTCATTTATTGAGACAGGGTCTCATTATGTAGTCAAGGCTAGCCTCAACCTTGCATCAGTCCCTGTGCCTCAGCTTCCTGAGTGCTAAGATAACACATGTGCCCTACCACACTGAGCTTTTGCTGCTAATTTTTGAAAGAAAACAATTATTCAAAATGCTAACTAGAAATGGAACAGGAAGTTGAAGGAGTGCAAAGTATAGCCCTATTTTATATGATCTATGGTCACTTTTCCTGTTCTGTGTTTTGTGTATGTAGGAGTCATGTCTTCAAATGCTGTTTGGAAGAATTAAAATACAATTTTTATCTTACTCAGCTCTTTTTTTGTGTGTGACATCGGGCATTAAACCATGGTCTTGTATGTGGTGAGTGCCCTACTGAGCTACATCCTGAGGCCTTTTTTCCTATTTAAATTTTTATTTTGAGACAAAGTCTTGCTAAGTTGCCTAGGCTAGCCTTGAACTTCTCATCTTCCTGTCTCAGCCTCCTGAGAGTAACTAGGATATATGAGTGTTTCACCATGCCTGGCCCATTATATATTTTATAGTGTATATTTTTTGCTACTAAAAACAATGCTAGAATGAATAGAAATCTTTGATCATTTTAAGATAAATTCGTGGAAGGAGAATTTTTAGTGAAAAGGCTTGCATGTTAAATTTTTATAGATATTGATAAATGTTTTGATAGCTGATTCTGTCTTACAGGTTTCTTTTCTTTGGTACCAGGGATAAAACTCACGACTTCACACTTCCCAGGCAGGCACTTAACCCTGATGAGCTAAATCCCCAGTCCTGATAGTTGATTCTGAATGCCATCTCTTCCAGCACCAATATAAAGTCCCACGAGCTACTATTACCAGTCTTTTAAAATCTTAAAAACTTCTCGCTGAACAGTGACACCTGATTTTATTCAGATTATTCTAACTATACCTTAGTCTAAGAAACTTTCACTGTGTTCATTGAACATTTTTCTTTTTCCATAAATTATTTGTGTAGGATGTTGTATTGTAGAAACATTTTTAGCCAAAGCAATCTGCATATATGCTGTTATTTTATTATACGAGATAGTATAATCATACTTTGGTACTCAACTGCTTTTAAATTCATTGAATTTTGTACTTGCTACACTTTGATGCAAACATTCTGTCCTGAACTCATAGTTTGTTGGCTACTTACTATGCAAACTTGAACTTGTCAGTGTTGATTGCTCCATGACTTGCTATCCTTTCCAGCCAAAATGATTTATTTGGTACTCGACTCATCTCCTAGACCCAATTAATGATGAGTACCAAGGTACTAATGTAATTTGCCTTGCCTAATATATGGTCCACCAACAGGTGAGTGAGATACTTTCCTGCATCCATGATTTTTGTTACCCTCGAGTTTAGAGGAAGAGGCATTCCTTTCTTTTAAATTCATGGTTTTAGGTTCTACTCACTAAAAAAAAATTCTGACCTTTGTTATCTTCAACTTTTTTTTATGGCTAGGTTGACACCTTAACTACTGCATAAGACATGATAGGCAGTAATCATTGTCTGTAGGATTAATCTTCTGAGTACAGAAAGCTGAACTGAGTTTTCTTTGTTTCAGGATTGAATCCAGTGATCTTCCTCTTCTGGCTGCTGTAGCAAGCACTCATTCTCCATATGTTGCTCAGATACTCCTTTAAGGGATTTAAAGGTTAATTTTGGTGGCAAGTTAAATAGAAATGAAGGAAGATGGCACCATATGCATTTATGGAGATTTTTTTCCCGTGTTAGACTTTCCTCTGAATGAGTCCATCTCCTGGGTATCCTGTATTGCATTGCATATTCTATGTATATCAGATGGTTTTTCTTAACTGGACTCCTGGGTAGCAACAGATTTTTAATAACATGAAATTAAAGCAGCATAAACAACTTGGAGTTGAGGGCATTTGAAAAACCAAAGTATAAAATTCTACAAAACATAAAATTCTACAGAAAGTTCTACAAATGAATAATAGGAAAGCAGTTCATATAATATTACAACTCATAATACCAAGAGATGGCTCATGATTAAAAGGCTCAGAAATAGCCCTTTCATTAAGTTTTTAATTATTTCTAAGTTACATATAATCTATAAAACTTCAATTATTTTATTTTGTTTTGCAATTCAAAACAGCTTATTTCTGGTTATTTCTCAGAGGTATTTTGAGCAGTCCATTAATTACAGCAAACTGAGAGTGAGTGACACTATGTGTTGATGTTATCTGCCCAAGTGTATATATGTATCTATTTTTTTAAAAGCAGAAGTAGAAATATAAGAGTGGGAAACATACCTTTTTAAAAACAATTTTCAACTAATATGAATTGTACACAATGTTGAACTATTACTTTCTGGTGATTTTTGTCTTTCACACATTCTAAAATACACATAAAGCCAATCTTTTTTTAAGGGTGAGGAATGTAGATTCCAAAAATAAGAATACTACTTTATAGTATTTGTTTTGTAAGTATGAACTAATTCTTATAAATGTTAATATTTACATATTCAATAAATGAATTTAATAAATGAAAATTAGGATTAAAAATGAACACCAAGCATTGGCAAAAATATTTTCTTTAAAAGTGCTCAGGTAGCCAAGGCCCCTGTTCATATCAGCCCTTCTGGAACCCACAGGAGCAAAACATTTGTTTCATTGCTTAATAATTCTCAGTTTACATAACACTTTTAAAATTGTTTTCTGTAAGCTCTTCCCTTCCAAAAGCTGATTTTTTTCAAAGACTTTTCAATTGTTACTGCTTTTGTACATAGTGTAGAATGTTGCTTATAAGTGTGGCTAATAAGGAACCAAACTCCTGTAAGTAATGTAAATAGAAAGATGGGTAGATAAAGTTTTCAATATGCTCTACTACCTCAGTTTATTTGAAAATACTGCATTATAGTTTTTCCTTTGCTTATCTGGTCTGATATATTTAATGCTAGAAGTAAAGTTGATTCCTGCTTTCATTTACTATTTTCATCATATTTGATTAGCTTAAAAAACCACTTAGTCACTATATTTGCTAAATAACTCACATTCTTGTTATTTAATTTTTCATTAAGTGATAGATGATTTATATGGTTTGTTTAGTCTTTGATCTTGAATTTAGAGCTTTGGGCCATATTTTGCTTTGCTATTTGTGTTTGTTCAGGAGATTTTGAACTAGAAAGAGAAAAGAGGTTGTTTAAGTAGAATGTAAATCTGAAATGAGTGTACTTGACATTTACTTGGCCCATGTCCTATTAGCTGGTTGCAATTAGTACCTGAGTCTCCCATGGATGACTTGCTGCCAAAGAGTGTTTATGGACAGATTTTCTTAATTTAATTTTCTTATTCCATTCATGAACAAAATTCTTTTGTCTTTTTTTGGAGTTCAACAAATTGATCTCTTTGGCAGAATTGAGAATCTAGGAAAGTTGTTGTATGGGCCATTGTACATTATTTTTGATTGTGTCTCAGCATAATATGTAACAGTTAGATAATAACTATGTTTGGGTGTTTTCTCCATCAGACTATTCTCAGTCCTATTTGAAATGTCTAATAAATTACTCTTTAATAATTCTAGTCTTCAATAAGTGAATGGCTCATGCTACTGTTATTCTTAAAACTAATCTGTGCTGAGATGGAAAAGACATATAGTTTCTTAATCCTTATAGGATTCCTGAGTTTTATAATTCTTATCCTTTCTATAGTTTCTAGTCCCTTCATCATAATCTCTCTTTTGTTACACAAAGCCCAAGGAATGAGCTGCTATTACTCCATTAAAGTATGGTCATTAGGATGAAGAATTTGGGTCTGTTCAAAATAATTTTTTCAAATTCTTATGGTACAAGTATCTATTACATATCAAAACACCTGTTGCAACAGCAAGTGAAAAAAGGGATCTTTTATATTACATAATTAAAACTAATTTCTCTGTGCATATAATACTAATTGTTTTTTCCTGGCATTTATTAATGTCTTAATTTTATTAAGTTTGAAAATACTAAGTGCAATAAATCTACTAGCACAGATTTCATTTTGTTGCAGTCAGCATACACTGAGGATGATTACTAAAAAAAAAAATCAGATTTTACATAATACCTACTTCTGGTAGATGTCTTACAAGAATATTTGCTTCCTCTAAGTTATTTAGATGGTGGATATATAAAATGTACATATATGTTCTTTTTTCTGAATACATTTCTCAAATGTACACCTGTATTATAACCTCCCAGTTCTAGGGGAAATTTGTGCAATAAACACACATGTCAATTTGATGCATGACTTTGGTTTTTTTTTTTAATGTTAATAAGGTCTATTGATTCATGATTTTAGACCACCTGGATTCTTGTCACAAGTTGGCACTTTGGGCATGAGACCTGTCCATACTGGTAGAATTTGCTTCATGAGGTTGTGAAAATGGAGTAAAATAATGACTGTCAAAAATTTAGTTTAGGTTGGGTGTGGTAGTACGCACCTGTAATCCAGCACTCAGGCTGAGGCAGGAGGATCTCGGTGCAAGGCCAGCCTGCACTACACTACAAGATCTTGTCTCAGAAAACAACCAAACAAAAAACAACAAAAAAAAAGAATTTAGCTTAATGCTAGCACATCCCCAGTACTTAATAACTTTTTGGCTGCTACTGTTACTAGGTCATCCATCTGTCCTTTCCCCAGTGGGTCTCACATTTCATGAAAGAATTTTTAACATATGTTCTTATGAATAAAAACAAAATTTACACTAGTATATCTGACCATTTTCACAATGTTAAAATGAAAATTCCTTTAACTACAGACTGAATCCAGGCAACTAAAACCTAGACAAGCTACTTAAAACCATTAAAAACATTATATCCAATACAAATTACTGTAGTCTTTAAACAAAAATTGGTTGACTGGTTTAGGTTCTAATCTTGGTTTGCTGGTTGAGTTGCACATGACTGGACCAGTGTGTCCTCTTATACTAAAGCCAGAGTGTTTGTTTATCCTTAGTGTCTGCTAGGCAGCAGTAACTCAACCTCCACTAGGCTTGTTGGGAAGCTATTTTCCTCAGGCTTAGCTGGGCAGTCATGCCAGAAGCTTTTTGGAGTACCTGTTTTCATATTACAAGCTAACATTTTTACATTTAACTAAAGAGACTAAGTGTATTGTTTTAAAACAGAAATTGTCAAATATTTGTGAAGGAATCTCTAGTTTAGGAGCTGTTCACACATAAAAAACCTTGAGAAATCTTGCAACATCTCAGATCAGGAGGACTGATTTTGCTAATGAGAAACTTAAGGTACAGAAAATTTAACACGATTTCCTGAGGAGGTACAGTCTTTCCTATGTAGTCCCATCTCATCTCAGATTAGAGTGGTTTCCCAGCTAGCTGGAGTGACTGAGGTAAAGATATCCAAGATTTCTTCATTTGTCTTAGACAGTGTGAAAGTTGTGGGGTAGTAATTGAGACCAAACCTGAGCTGTAGTTCCACTAGGGACTGGGAAAGGCTTAGAAAGATAGATGAGGAGGAGTGAAGGGAATATGTAGCACTTCCTATCACTGCTCAGTAATGCAGACTATAGGCTTAGCCACCTGGTATGGCTTGTGTCTCTGCCTCCCCAAAGCCTCATATGCTCATAGATGGGGCTTTTCAGAGCTGACTGGGACCAGGGTATGTGGACTTAAAGGTGTGTGATCAGTAAATTCAGTGATTGGTTTAATAGTTCTGGGTGTGGATAATAGGAAGCCCCACCCTGGGTGTGGGTGGCACCACCCAGAAGGCTTGTAGCTTGGACAGAAAGAGAAGTTTGCTACTTGTGGCCTCCTTCCTGATTTGCCATGGACTGTTCTCTCTGATGCTACCTCTGCCCTGCTGCCTTGCCATGTGGAGACAGCCAACTATGGATTAAAACCTCTACAAACTGAACTGAAATTAACCTTTCCTCCTCTAACTTGTGGGTGTTTCAGGTATTTTGTCCCAGCAACCAGAATAGTAACTAATACCATCTTCGCTCTAGATTTAAGATTTGAGAATCCCCTAAAACACAAGCAGTTCAAAACAAATTTGCAACCATTATGTGTTAGGCATGTGGTCTTAAGGCATGTGCTCAAATGCTACCACTGCCTCCCTCTTCTGCTGAATGTCTGAGCCTAGAGTAATCCCTTCATCAGATCCTAGACACCTCTCTGTCTGGATTAACACTGATAAGAACTGCAGATAAATGTATTTTGACCTTAGGGAGAATACTAAATGTGAAGAGACTTGACTATCTTCCCAAGGACAATGTAAAAAATGTTTTTTTTTTAATTCACAGTGCTCAGATGTTATTAATAAAGGGATATTACTTTCCTAAATTGTCTCTGTTGATGAAATGTGAAAAGGTGTTGTTACTTCCTCAGTAAACTTGTGGTAGCACTCTGTTGAGACATATGTGGTGCAATAATTGCCAGTTAATATCCTCTACTGTGGTGCACAGGCTGGAGTTAAAATGGGTCAGAGTAGTCCATAACCTGAGTTACAGTGCTGCTCAAACATGCTTGCATATTAGAAACACCTGGCTAGCTGGGATACACGTACTGTGTGCATATGTGTACATACATACTTTTTCCCCTGGGTGCTGGGGATCCAGTCTAAGGCCTAGGACATGGTAAAGCCAAATGAAATACTAATTCTCTGATTTTCCACCAAGAGAATCTGATTCAATGATAATAACTGACCTTCTAGATTTAGGGCAGAAAATACTCTTTATTTTTCCACTAGTAGTGACTTGATCTTTAGCATACCCCACATCTCAATTACCTACTTCTTTTGGGTGGTATTAAAACCAGAGCCATATTCCCAGTATTTTTGCTGATTTGCAGTTATTTCTGGAAAGATGACCATATGATAATGACTTCATTCAGTTAACAAGCATTCAGTTTTGTGCAATGCAGCAGGTATCTAGCCAGATGTCTTTCATCACCACTGGAAAGCAGTCAACCATGTGTGTCCATTTGTGCATCTGTCTTTCCTTTCTTCCTCCACCTCCTCCTCCTCCTCCTCTCCTCTTCCTCCTCCCCCTCCTTTCCTCTTTTTTGTCTTTCTAGCTTACTTGCTAAGTAGTTTACTTGTTTTGAGATGGGTTGTGCTCTTTTACCCAGGCTGGTCTGCAGTTCCTGGGCCTAAGTGATTCTCAGCCTCCCAAGTAGTTGGGATTATAGGTACACACCACTGCAACCAATTTCAGGTGCCTGCCGCCCTAACAGTTAAATTTCCTAGCAGTTTATTCAGCAAGTGTTTATTGAGCATGAGTTACATGCTAGGCATAAATTTGGGTGCCATGGATATGCCACTAGATAACACTTTTTTTTTTCTATTCTCATGGAATCTACATAGTTCCCCTTTAGTGGACAGCTCATATATAATACGGTATCAAGTTGTAAGTGTAATAAGGAAAAATAAAGGTGTTAACTGTTTTAAAAGGACATCCCATATGTTATGGTTTGTATCTGGATTTCCTCCCAAAGCCTCATGTGGTCATGGAGGTGGGGAGGGGGCGCTTTCAGAGATAGCTGAATATAGAGTTTGGGATCGTTCATTGTTTACTGCTTGGATTGGGGGTGTGAGTGCTACAATTGCCCTAGACTGGGTGGCCTACATACAATATAAGGGATAGAAAAGAGGTTTTCTCCTCCCTTTTGCACTTCCTGCTTTTTGTGTATTCCACCTTTCCAGCCACCAAGAACTGCCACTTTTCTGCCATGTGTCACTACTGTGGAGTCAGCCAATTATGGACTGAAACCTCTACAAACTGAGCTAAATAAACATTTTCTCCCTTAACTTTGGGCATCAGGTATCTTTTCTCAATGAGAAAAGTAACTAATATACCATATTTTTGTTTTCCTATTCAAACCTTTTTTTCTTTACAAGTCAGTATGAGTTAACCGTTCTAAAGGTCTCCATTTCTCTGATGATAGCTTTAGACATTTCACTGCTTCTCACCTTATTCAGTATATAAGATCATAATACAAGATAGCAAAAGACAAAAGTAGATTTGGAAAATGCACCTATGGTTAATGGGTAGCATATTTGTTTGTTTTCACTTGCTGTAACAAATTACCTAAGGTTGGGTAATATTTAAAGAAAACAAGTTTTTTTTGCTCACAGTTTTGGCAGCTGGTAATACAAACATCATGGTGTCAGCTCTGGCAAAGGAGCCCCTCAGTAGCATTACATGGCAGATGGTATGGTGTGTGTTATGGCTTCTATCTAGATGTCTCCCCAAAGCCTCATGTGCTCATAGGCAGGGTTTTCAGAGGTGGCTGGATCTAGGACGTGTAATACTGGGATTAAGGATATGTCAAGTAAATTGGCTTAGCATAGTTTGGGTGTGAATAATGAAAGCCTGTTCTAGGTCTGGGTAGCACCAACCAATAGACTGGAAACCTGGATGGAATATAAAGAAGGCAAGCTGCTGCTGCTTGTTGCATTCTGCCTACCCTGCCATAGACTGTTTGTCCGGTGTGATGCTTCCCAGCCATGCCACCCTGTTTTGGAGACCGCTGACTAATGGACTGAAACCTCTACAAACTGAGATAAATCTTTCCTCCTTTAATTCTGTATGTCTGGTACACTGATACTCAGTTCACAAACTTAATTGTAAGCATATGCAACCAGAATTGTGGAAAGGAATAAGTTCATGAATCAAGGTACCACTGTGTTTTGTCTTAGCGATGAGAAAATAAAGTGGGAGTACATGCAAAAGGGAAAGATTGAGTGTGTTATGTTTTCAATATGTCTCCTAAAGCTCATGTGTTGGGAGCTTGGTCCCAATGCACCACTGTTCAAAGCTGATGGGCTTTGGAGATGTGCCATGATGACTCTCACTTCATTAATGAATTGATCTGATGAGTTATATAGTTCAATGGGCTTACTAGGAGGTTGACCCCAAATATATGAATCAACTCATTGGGGTATGTCTCTGAAGAATATATTTTGTCCCTGGCCCCTTCCTCTGTAGTTAATTTACCCTCTGCTTCTAGGCTGCCAAGAGGTGAGTGATTTTGTTTCACTATCCCCTTCCACCATGATGTTCTGTCCTGCCTTAGTCTTACTCCTCCAAAGTAATGGAGCTAGCCAACTGAACTGACATCTGTGAGAACCAAAATCTTTCCTCCAAGCTTTTCTCAGGTATTTTGTCACAGCAACAAAAGTTGATTAACACATGATGAGACAGGGGTGACAGAGGGTAGCTCTGGTTCTTCTATATCTCTTTCTTTGGGCATTAAGTGGGGTGCCATGAGAACTATGTCAGCAGTCTCTTTCGAGGACAATGTCCCAATGACATAACTACCTCCCATTGGGCCCCACCTATTAAACATTCCACTGCGTTATCAACACACTGGGATCAAGGTTCCAACACACAAACTTTTGGAAGACATAATACATATC
Source organism: Hydrochoerus hydrochaeris (assembly GCA_004027455.1). Taxonomy (NCBI): domain Eukaryota; kingdom Metazoa; phylum Chordata; class Mammalia; order Rodentia; family Hydrochaeridae; genus Hydrochoerus; species Hydrochoerus hydrochaeris. Next base: position 64,227 of record PVLA01008633.1, read on the forward strand.
AGTTAGTGGATATTAACGATCTTTACTGCAGTCTTACAAAACATGTTATTTTTGTATACAGATTCGTTTTATGAAATACAAAAAGTGAGTAACACACTCATGTAACTGTCAGGCCAAGAAGATCATTTTTAGCAGTCCAGAAGCCACCTCCTCCTGGGCTCCATTTAGCCTCTTTCTAACTCTCTACCTTGTGGTTGGTGTACCTACCAGTGTGATCACTAGGTGAACATAGGCTTGCCTTTTCTTTAAAGTTTTGTCTCTATGCATTGCTATTGATACTGTTTAATACTGCTTGAACTCTGAGTGGAATTATCTCTATTTTGTGTTTTGGATTTTTGTTCTCAACTTTGTGTTGTACTCATCTATGAGCTGTGTAACACATATTCCACTTTTATTGATGAGTGCTTAGGTTATCTCTGGGTTTTGGCTACTATGAACAATGGACATTATCATTCCTTGGTGCACATAGGCATTCTTTAGCAGTGGACTAACTGTCATGCGGTATACTGTTTCAGGTTTCGATGATTATTTTTCCAGAATTGTTTCCCAGTTTACGCTTACCCAGAATTATTCTTGTTCCACATCTTCACCAATATTTGAACATTTTCTGAATATAAATGAAGGAAAAATTCTCATTCTTCAAATTTGATTACATTTTAGAGATTGTATTTCCTAATAAAACTTACGCTTCAATTGTGCAGGCAGCATACTAAGTGCTTCACATGAAATACATATTTGTATACCCCTTTACTCTTCCCATTTGATAGATGAGGAAACTGAGAGATAATTTGACTTCAAGCTAGAGGTGGGTGCACCTGCATAGTGAAATGCTTGCCTAGCATTCGGTGGCACTGAGTTTGATCCAGAGAGCCAAAAAACAACTCACCTAACAAGCAGAAGCTCATTAAAGACACACATTCAGGTCAATTTCTTCCTAAAGTTCAAGTTCACGATGATCATGGCTTAATTCCTTTTCCTTCTTTCAGGCTACCGTTATGACTTAGAATTAAGCCTTGAAGAAAGGAAGGGTAACTTTTGTGATACTGGGTAGTTTGAGAGGATGTTTATTGGCGCTGGCGCACACACATTCTGATGAGGAAAACAGGTCGTCTGCAAAGCTAGTGATTTTCCCACAATTACTTTGTGTAATGGCTGAGCCACAGCTTCTCTGGTAAGGTTTTTGCCCAAAACTTGAAAAAACAGATGTGCTAATAGTATATTGTAAACTTCAAGTTAAGGCAAGCCCTGTGACCAACGGAAAATACAACGCTTATTGACATCAGCTATCATTATGCTAAATTGTAGCCTGAATTCTTTTCCTTTTATTACTCAAAAGCAATTTCAGTTCCTACCATGTCATTACAAAGTTAAAGTGAATCAGTACTTATTCGAAAAGCCCCCGATATTTATAAATCACTGTTAGTGAAGTATGCTAATTGCTGTGAGAAATACTAAGATGTACCTACGTCTGATCAGTCCCCCAGTAGCTTTACCATTCCATGTAAAGAACAAACCCACGGTGGTGCCAAACTGAGGCCATATGATTGTCGTGGCTCAGCCATGCATTACGAAATGCTGCCAAGGACTGCTCTAAAAAGATTCTGTAACTGTCCGTAAAACTTTACTGTTAAAACTGCCTTTGCTGCTAACAGCCCCGAAGGGTGATGTTTTCCTTAAGACCAGTAAAGAAAGCGAAACTAGTATTTTTCGGTCTATTTACAGACTACAATTTTTCTAAAAAGTGCAAAAGCGTCCACTGGTGAAGGGCTGCTGGCGGTCCAGATCTGGCTCTGCCAGCCCTTCGCCCCTTCTCAACGCCGCCACACAGCTTCGCTTCCTCTGCCCTGCTCTCAAAACCTCTATCTTGCACAGAAAAGGCACGTTCTTGTGGGTGGCTTTCGCAAGACATTTGGTTTTACTGCAAGAGTCCCAGGGAAGGGCAAGGGCACTTCCGTGTTTGCCGAATGGCGGCTTCCACTTCCGCACGTTCTCCGGGACGAGACGTCGGGTAGGCGAGGGCAGCGTTCTCACCCACTTCCGGAGTGGGTACAAGCAGCTCGATCCACCCAGAACGCCTTCCCTGAAGTTCTGCCTCAACCAGCTCTTTCTGCTCAGGTCAGGGACTCTCTGGGGATCTTCCAAGCCCCGCACCGGAAACTAAAGGCCAAAGCCACAGCCCAAGGCCGATCCCAAGGGGTCCTCAAGCCAGCTCTCGCGAGGCACGTAAATCTCACCACGGCCTGGAAAAGGCGTGTCCGACCCCGCCCCAGTTCTTACGTCAGCCTCCAGCGCTCCCTAGTGTGCGCCTGCGTTTTGCGCGTGCGCATTCGCTCTCCCACCCCCGCGCGGGCTTCTTTCTGGCCAGTCGCGCGTGGGCAGAGGCCCTGGGCGGGCGTTGCGAAGCGTTGTTTGTTTGAGCTCGGACCCTGTGACCATCCCTCCCTGTGAGGAGGGCACACCCCCTACGTCAATAGAATGGGCAGTCCTGTGGGCTGCTAGTGGGCAAGCTGGGGAGTGTGGGGCTGCGGCCATGAACTCGCCCGTGGACCCCAGCGCCAGGCAAGCGCTGAGGAAGAAGCCGCTGGAGCGGACGCCCGAGGTAAGGCCGGCTGGCCCGCGCGCACCCTCGGGCTGGCGGACGGCGTCTCTTTGAGTCCCAAAGTTGCGATTTCTGTCGCCCTGTCAGCGCCTCGCACCTGCCGCCGGGTGTCTTCTCTGCGTCCCCCGGCCCAGAACCCAGCCCTCGCGCGGGCGGGACGGTGACCGCCTTTCCCGCGGGCGGAGCTGTCTTCCCCGCACGGCCGAACTCGCCGGGGACTTCCTTGTGTTTTTCGATGGGAAAGCACCGTTTCTAAATAGGTATTTTCAGAGTTGGGTAGAATGTGCATTGGGAAGTGAATTTGCCAGATCTTCAGGTAGACTGAAAAACGAGATAAGAATTGTAAAGTGAACTGTAGCAGCCGTTCCATCAGGAGATAACTTCATGCTGTGTGTTGCGCCCCGGAAATTCTGTACAGTTACACACCAGCAAAGGTTAAACTTTTCCAAATCCATTTAGAACTTTGCATCCAGTCAGATGGTAAATTCTGTGGTGGATGATACATGTTTAAAGATCACTTCTGTAGGTACTTTTTCAGACTGGGAAATTTTTACAGTATTTTTCGCTTGGATAGAAAGTCTCAGGTTAGCAGTAATCCATCAGCTGGAAAAGTTTTCATTTGATCTGAGGGTTGTCAGGCAAATAAAAATCTTTTAGCCTTGCATGTGTGAGTAGTTAGGGGTTTTTTGTTTGTTTTTGGAAAGTTTTTTTTTTTTTTTTGTCTTGTTGAATTTCCTCTGATCAATGATACCTGTGCTAAACCAGAACACAGCGCAACGGTGTGAGTGGATTTTCTTGTTTATAGTTGCAATAATTTAAATCTTTTAATTCTTGCTAGGTCACTTTTGACTTTTGGTTAATAGTGCTTTGCATAGTAAGCCTTTAAAGTAACTTTGATCTGGTCTTTTGAGACGTGTAAGTATTTAAGACATTGAAACTGATAGGTAAAACTTTGTTGTTGGAGATACTGATCTTTGGATAGGAACAAAATAGATTTTACTGTTTCCTAGAGTCTTTTTGCATGTATAATTTCTTTCTTTCTTTCTTTCTTTCTTTCTTTCTTTCTTTCTTTCTTTCTTTCTTTTTCTTTCACATGTATGATTTCATGAATCTTAGCTTTCCTGTGATGAGTTTGGAACTTAACCGTGAACTCCAAAAGCAATCACTTTGAACAGTTGAATTTTTCTTTTTTGTATCATTAAGGAGTGTCAGGGTCAGGGATATAGTTTAGCAGCTTAAGTGCCTGCCTGGCAAAGCACAAGGTCCTTGAGTTCAATTCCCGGTACAAAACAAAACAAAAAACAAGTCACATAAGGATTATAATATATAATATCGATTTTACGTTTAAAAATGAAAAGAAAAATTTTCAGTCTTTGTGAGGCACGGTTTCACTATAAAATTACGGCTGGCCTTGAACTAACTGTAGCTCAGACTGGCTTCAAATTTGCAACGATTCTCCTGCCTACCTCCTGAGTGCTGGAATTGCAGGCTTGTTACTTTTGATAAATTCATATTTTAATGGGAAAATCCTTCTTCTTAATAGCAGATTTACTTGTTTTGAAATTGCATGTTTTTGAGCTTAGGAAATTTTCTATAGCGTTCATGAAGTTTTATGTTTGCCAGTGTGTGGTAAAGTAATGTGTTAAGTACTTTATCTTGTTTTACTGGAAGAGCAGCATTGTTCAAGGGATTGCTAAACTGCCTACAGCTCACAGAATAGAGCCCTGACATCTAGCAGTATAACATGTTAACTGCTTGATTCATTGTCAGTGATTCTGAATGAGTGTAGAATTGTTCAGGGTACAAAGCTATGAATAAGTCAATGATAGCTTGAATCGTAGTGATGATTTATTTTGATATGTAATTTGATGAAATTTTTACCAGTGCTTTTCTGTTTTCATAAGTTCCTTTGTGTTTAATGAACTGGTAAGGGTCTATTATAAATATATTCAGTAGTTATTTATTGAGAGCCTACTTGTTGAACATCCTGTTGTTTTGTGCAGTAGGGAAGTATCAGTGAGTAAAGCAGTATGATCTTGGTGGTAATTACATTTAATGGAGCAAGGCAGAGAGAAGCAAATGATAAATATAAATAAGTTACATAATGCATTAACTAGTATTTGCTATGGTGAAAAAGAGTAAGAGAAGAGGAATTGAAAACAGGGAGCAAAATCTGGGTTTCAGTTTAAAAAAGGCAGCTCTTGTTGTCCTAGTTGAGTTGACTTTTGATTAAAGATATGCACCTGAAAGAACTGCAGTAGGGTTATGTGAGGAAGGCTTTGCAAGCAGAAGGAATAGTCATTTCAGAGATCCTGTGATGAGAGAACATGTCTTGATAATCCAGGAAAGCAAGGAGCTCTGAGTGTGTAGAGAGAAGTGAGCTAGAGTGAGCGTAGTAAAAAATTAAGTCAGAGAAGAAATAATGGTGATGTAAGATAGGGCATATTATGTAGAACTTTCTGAATTGTAAGTTCTTTGACTTCTATTTTCAGTGAAAGAAAGGGAGGAAGGTCCATCAAAACCTTCAGTTAACAAAAACTGAAGTTTTTGAAGTACAGGAGTGATAATATCTTCCTTAGCTTCAAGAAGAGAATCCCCAGGCTGCTGTGTAGAGAGTAGACTGCCCGGGAGCAAGGGTAGAAGTAGGAAATTAATGCAATAGAACTATTGCATTAGATCTCACAATAGATGATGTTAACTCAAACTGAAATAACAGTAATGGAGATGGTGAGAAGTACTGATATTTTGGAAACATTTTGAATCTTTATCCAACAGGATTTGCTTTGATATGACTGTGAGTGAAAGAGAAGAGTCAGGTTTAGTTTCAAGGTTTTGGGCCTAGGAAATTGGGGTGCTAATCTAGAAGTTGGAGATGCCATCAGAGATGGGAAAACAAGCAGGGGATCTAGCTCAGTTAGTAGAGCACTTGCCTAGCATTCACGAGGCCCTGGATTTTATGCTTTTAGTTCTGACACATCAGCTTCATTACATTAAGAAAAACCTAACAGGATTTGGACTCAGAACTCCTGGCCTTTGGCCTCCAGGACGTCACACCAGTGATCCCTGGTCCCCAGGCTTTCTGCTTCAGACTGAGAGTTAAACCATTGGCTTCCCTGGTTCTGATACCTTCTGGCTTTTGTACTCAGCAATACTACTGGCATCCCAGGCTGTCAGCTTATTAAGGTGGGATCGGCCACCATAACAATGTGTGCAAATTCTCAAATAAATCTTTTCATATGTCTGTATACAATGCTTACTGGCTTTGTTTCTGGAGAACTCTCATATAGGTTTGGTATTGAGCATGGCAAATATCATTCCTTCTTATACTCCTTATATAATACAGTGGAAGAAATCTAAAATACTACCCTTGCAAAAAGGCTGTGATAACTTAAATATACTTAGGCTATTTAATAGTGAAGGATAGAAGTTTAAAAGCTAATATTATTGGTGATTTTCTCAGGGAATCATGTAATTGCAACAACCAAGTAATAACCAGACTTTTGAATGGATAACATACAAAACATAGACCACCATGGTGAGTGCCTTGAAGATCACAGAAGTAAAAATACAGGTCTAAAATACTAGAATTTTTCCTTGTCAAATTATTTGTTTTTGCACTATTTCTGACCTTCATCCATAACACCTTGCTTCCTTTTAAAAACTATCCTTCATCAGTGAATAAAAATAATTTGATAAGCTCAGTCACCTTCTGAACCAAAGACCTTGTACAAGCAGAGTTTCCTTCAGTTTTATAAAAACATACCAAATAGTAAATTTATCTTGGGGATTTGACTGTTGAAGAAGATAAAGTTCTTATATTTACCACTAATACAGAAAAAAACTAGTGCATGCCTTACTTTGGCTAATGGATGATACTTTAAAATTTTTTTCTTTAAAATCAAATACAGTACATACAATTTATGACCTTGATGCATCTAAAGATTTTAGGATTAATCAGCTCCTTTATGTAGTAATGACTGGAAGAAACAAAGCAATTTTTAAAAGCTAATTTGAAGATTTAGTAAACTTTGTAGAAGAAAATGGGTTTCTGTTGAATTCTCAAATCACACTGTCAGATTTGGAATTAGGTGTGATAAAGACTTCTACAAGTGAATTTGAAGATATTCCCAGTGAAGTTTTTTTTTTTTTTTTTCTATTCAGCCTGATGCATTTGATAGAAAATTGAAATCAGTGTATTGGTCACACAGAACAGCAGTGATAAAAACTTTGATTTAAATGTGTCATTTTTCTGAATTGCCATTCCTTTCAGCTATTGAAATTCCAGGAGCTTTGTTGAATGAAGGTTTTATTTGCCCAAAGAAGCCAGCAGATCTACCAAGTGGTTTGAAAATAGTCATGTGAACAGTAGGATAAGAAGATATGTAGTGCTACTGTTCAGTCAGTCATGGTTATTGTTTGTGACAGACTTGTGCTGTATATGTGAGTGCATGTAGAATGGAAATTATTTATTTTTGGTTTTTTGAGGCAGGGTCTCATTATGTAGCCTAAGCTGGCCTTGAATTCACAATGATCCTTATGTCTCAGTGTCCTGAGTACTGAGATTACAGGTGTGTAATCTTCCAGTTCCACCCAGCTGAGGATGGATTTTTGTGTACCAAAATACCATCTACTACCATGGGAAGAAGAGGGGAAATTTTAATAAGAAATGCTCATGTTGTAGTATATTGAATCAAAAGAATTTTAAAGAGAACGATACCACATAGAAATTGATTGTGAATATATTGTTGAAGAAGAGGCATTCTTTAAGAAAAAGCAACTATTGATCTAGATGCAAGGCTTCAAAATCCAGTTAATGATCTTGGAAGTTGGTCAGCACTTATGGGCTACCTCCACACAATAACCCATAATCTATCCCCACTTTTTTATCATCTGTTGAATATTCATGTTTTTTCTTGTAATTTTCTGCCATAATTTTGAAGTATCAATATTATATCCCCACCCTGCATTTTAAAAAATTATTTTCCATGCTGCATATTTTCAATAACTGGAGATATAAATTGTGTAAAGGCTTAAGGAATTCTAATTTTTTTCAAATTTGATTCTATGAAACAAACTGCATTATCATAACATTGACTTAGTGTGTAAATCTTATGCTTTTACATAAAATCATTAAGTTGTACATCTGAAAAATGAGTTTCTAGATCTCTGCTCTGAACAACTGCAGATGTAGTGCTGACCCATTGCAGTGTTTGAGCTATCACTTCAAAATCAGTTAAATTGTCCTGTACAGTATTCTGATGACCACAGTAACAAAGTTGGGTGCACACAATTACCAACCATAGTGATAGGCTATTTATTTATTTATTTATTTATTTATTTATTTATTTATTGGAGATAAGAGTCTTACTGTGTAGTTCAGCCTGGCATTGAATTCTCTGTGTTAGTCAGGCTGGGTTTGAACTTGCAGCAGTCCTCCTGCCTCAACCTCTTAAGTGCTGAGATTACAGGTTTGTACCTCCATGCTCACTTTTGATAGCCATTTTTACTTTTTAGCTTTGACCTGTTTTTTTTTTTTCCTTTTTTTTTTTAAATCAGTACCAGGGATCGAACTCACAACCGCACGCTTGCAAGGCAGGTGCTTATGCCACTGAGCTAAATCCCCAACGCTTTGACCTGTTTCTTTATGAGTATGGTTTGTCTGTTCATAAGTGAACATCTACTTCTGTTGTTAGTATAACTCAGTGATTACACTTGTAAAACTCTGTATTATTGTTGTATAGAGTATGAAGTATTGTCATGTTTTTATATTACTCAAATGTCCCTTTAAAATGTAAATAAAGGCTTTTCTCTTTTGTTTGCTAACTCCTCTGGCAACTCTTGTCTTGGACTGGAAGAGTTGCTGTGATTCTTTTTTTTCACAGCTCTTTATTTAACAGCTCACTATTCTATTTGTTAATTAATATAAATCTTTTTAACGTAACACGTTTTCCTAATAGTGTCTGAATTGCGCTCTTTCAAATTAAGCAAACACCTTCACATGTTTTAAAATTCCCTTGTACTAGTCAAATCTTATGTGTTACACAGATGTGTTTGTTGCATTAACTAGTTTTATTAGAAGTTTGTACAGCATAAAATTGAGAAATTCGGATTTGATGTTCCTTTAGAATCTTAGCAATAACTTGTATTAAACTATGAAATAGCATTTTATTACATTTTACATTGTAGAAAATCACATTTAGTTAGCTTATGAGTAAGGCAGATAGCTAGGGGAAGGGCCTGAGATAGAGTTGGATTATCAGCCATATTGCTAAGAATTAAGAATAGAAAAATATAAATAAATGTCTTTTAAACAGCCACCACCACAAAGAAGAAATGTCTGGCAGGTTAGTAAAGCATGGCCCAGGTGTCTGACCTATGACCCTAGGTGCTGTGGTGGATATGGTTGGTTCCTTCTCTGGGTTCTCTCTGGCATTGTTCCCCTTCTCCGCTTCCTGGTTGCCATGAACTGAGTAGCTATGCTGCTCCACCTGTCTGCCATGCTATTTATGCCATGGAGCCTACCAATTGTGAATTGAATCCCCTGACCCGTGAGGCAAACTCAAGTCCTTAAAATTGTCAGTGTTGGATAGTGTATCACAGCAATAGGAAAACTGACTAATACAGGTCCCCAGCACCACCAGAAAATGAGAGATAGGGCAGTTTGCAGGAGGAGTATGTTTTATAGGAAAAGTTCAGATATCAATTTTCAACATACCAATTTTGAAACATTTACTAGGATTGTTGAGTAAGGATTGGCCTATAATAAATTTGTGTTTCTAAGAGAAGGCTGGGCTGGAGATTGTAACTTTATAGTCACCAGGTTATAGGTACTAGTTTAAGTGAAAAGACTAGATGAAATTACCAAGGTAGAGAATACACACTGAAAAAAGGACCAAAGACAGTGTGTTTCCCGAGATACTCCATCACTATGAAAAGCAAAACCCACTGAAGGAGCTGAAACAAACAGTGCAGTAATAACCTAGAAGCCAGGTTAATATAGCAGAGATAAATTCATTGATTAAACTTGATTTATTTAGCTATTTTTCCTTGAGTATCTATTGGATATGGAGCATTATGAAAAATATAGTATATAAATGGACAAGAATCAGTATCTTACAACTTCGTAGTGATTCTGGTGAGCTAGACACTGAGTATGAACATGTGTTGCAAAGGGCACCACTTTCCTAACAGTTTTTACTTTCCTAGCCATCTTGCTTACTATGTGGATCTACCTTCTACAACACATTGTGTCTTTCCCAAACTAGTTCTTTGATTTTCTTTCCCACTCTGTATAGATTTTCTTACGGAAAATTCTGGATTTAAATACTTGGTAAGTAAAGTGTTTTAAAATAACAAAAAAGATTAAAGAGAGCTGGATACAGGCTCTGTTCCCAGCACCCTGCAGACAGGTGGGAGGAACACTTGAAAGTTCAAGATCATAGTGGGAAACAATAGTGAGACCTTGTCTTAAATTTTTTTTTTTTTTAACAAAAGTTGTTACAAGAGTCATTTGGGTCTTTATACCAAAATTGTTTATGCCACATATAAAAGCGAGACCTTAAACTTGGCTGGTTTTCAACTCAGTCCATATTCAGCACTCTTCTTTTTCAAAAACTCAGTTTTTACTTCAGAGTAAACTCAGCTCTTTCTTTTTTGGTTATTTCTCTCTCAGTGCTTAATACCATGCTTTTGTTTTGTTAAAATATTTTGGGGGGGTTGTGTTTTTCTTGAGACACCTGCAGGCTGGCCTGAAGCTCACTATGTTGCTACCCTGTCCTTGAACTTGCAACAGTAATTCTGCCTCAGCCTCCTGAGTGCTGGGGTCACAGGCAACTGCTACCACATTCAGCTTGATATCATACTTTGCACAAGTTAAAACATCAGCTGATATATACCCTAAATCAATGACCTTCTCATATTAATGTCTTGATTAAATATAACAATGCAGGAGCCATGCCACAGAGATTGGCAAGCCGGGCATATTTGTAGAACAAGAAACTAGTCTGATTTAGAGCATGCATTCCTGATGGAGAAGATGTTACCCCCAAAGTAGCAAAAATTGCTTTTTAAAGGGAGTGAAAATAATCCCAAATAATGGTTTATGACCCTCCAAAACACAAGCCTATCTGACAAAATCTTAATTTTTTTAGTATTAATTGGATATGAGTGGAAATTATGGGGAATAAGTCTGGAAGGGGAGAGGATGATAAAAAAGAGGTTCTAAGACTTTGATCTCTAGTTTATGGGATGTTTGGGCTGGTGGTGAGTGGAGTTGAATGTTAAATGATGGAGCTGGATGTACTAGCGGGGTTGAATCATTTCAAGGATTTGGACTCTATCTCATTAGTAAAGGATAACTGCTATAGGGTTTAAAGCCTGGAAATAGGCTTGAGGGGAGGTACTATAGCTCAGGATAAACATTTTCCTAGCTTGGGTTCAATTCCCAGCATCACTTATAAAAACCTGGAAATAAGGTGTGGTTTCATGATGACTCTGTGAGCATTTGAAGATGTATTTATGGGTGGAAAGAAACACACTAGAGGCAGAAAAGCTTATGTAAGTAAGTAGATAGAATGAACATAAAAACATTTTGTCCTAACTGGTATATATGTTTCCATGCAAAAGCAAAACCTAATGATTATATGGTGATATTAGGGACTCCAGGAGCTATAGTTGTGGCCAAAGAGAGAAGGTTCTTGACACAGTAGTAGCACCAGTCTATGGGATAGTGAGATAATAAAAATAGGCCCAATATGGTCAACTGATTGGAGAGTGTCTCCTTCCAGCAGACTTGGACTATAAAACAAATGTACAGTAGTAAAGCCTGCATACTTGTAAGAAGTCAGATGAATTTTTACAAACATGTTTAACTTATGCAAATCACAATATGGAGTATAGATAGAACATTGTCACAATACAGACTATTACCAAGGAAAATTCCCTTTCCCCATTCTTGTCAGTTCCCTTTTCCAAAGGAAGCTACTTTTCTGTTTCTGTCATCATGAATCTGGTCTTCCTTGAACTTCATTTAAGTGAAATTGTGTTTCTGGCAACCAAGAGGCTATGAAACTACTTTGCTTCTTTGCATTTTACTTCTGGACTGGACTTTAAATCTCTCTTGGAGCTTTCCCTGGTGTTAATTTGCTTATCCTTTATATCCTGGCACAGCCTTTTGCCTACCCTTTTGCTACATCTTCCTCACTCAGTCCATAACTCCTGTTGGAATAATTGCTGCAGCCCCAGATGGTCCAGTTGTCCAAGCCTCACTGGAGGAGCACAGGGCGAGGTGTCCATCTTTTGCTTATTGGGAGTAGGCTTGGATTGGGTGCAAGAGTGTTAGATGATTTCTAGGTTTCTGATAGGAGTAACTGTATAGATAATAGTACATTATTATGAGTCAGAGTGTGGAGGGGTTCTGTTCTGAAAAGGATTTGAAACCCCTTACAAGGGATCCAGATAGAAATATTAGGAAGCATTTGGAATTTCAGGTCAGATCAGTTTATGGGTATGAATTGCACTAAGTGTCTGCAGCATAGGGACCATGGTTAGAATACCTAGAATGAGAAAAGAGGGTCAAGGACAGACCTTCTGTGTGCTCTAATATTAAAAAGGCAAGGGAATGAAAAGAAATTGTTACTAGGAGTAGGAAGAAAACAGAAGAGTGTTGTTAAAGGAGAACATTTCAGAAAGAAATCATGACTCACAAATGCCTGATTGTATGGAGTGTTAAAGAAAAGTGAGGACTGATAACTCCTTTGTTTTTGAGGGTGAGGTTTTTGGTTTGTTTGTGTTTTGTTTTGAGACAGGGTCTCATTGTGTAGTCTTGACTGGCCTTGAACTCACTATGTGGTCCAGACTGGCCTTGAACTCATGGCAGTCCTCCTGTGTCAGCCTGCTGAGTGCTGTGATTACAGGTATGTGCCATGATGTCTAGCTAGTAAACTCTGTATTGCTTTTGGGAGCAGGATTTCAGCAGACTGATCAAGAAAGAACCTGAAAAAGGAAGGGCCTGAAGCTCATGCCTGTAGTCTTAGCACTCTGGGATCCTGTGAGGCATGAAGGTCAAAAGTTCAAGCCCAGCATGAGCACCTAGTTTAATAAAACCTGTCTCCAAACAGGACTAAGGTCATAGCTCAGTGTGAAGGCTCTACATTCAATCCTAGTATTACAAAAAAAACCCACAAAAAACCCAGCCAATTCCCCATCAAAAACCTGATTGCAGTGGGTTAAAGAGAAAACAAGAAACTAAAGACAGTAAATGTACTGTTTATGAATTAGCCTGTAATGATAAAAGGGATGATATGAAATCTCTCCAAATCTTCTAGGGATACTCAGGCCTTACCATCCTTCACCTTCAAACACCCGTATATTTTATGTCTCACATTAACAACATTTTGGTCAGTGGGAAAATGGTCCCATAAGATTGTATCACCTACTTTACACTAATGTTTGGAACTGTGACAAAATCTCCAGTGATACATTTGTCAAAACATGTCCCTGTTGTTATGCGACACTTTGTAAAAAACTAACTCCATTTCTGAACCTTAAGGTATGTATATTTCCCCCTTAGAGTTATACCCATGCTTGCTTTTAATCCCTAGGCAAACCTTCACTTTTTAAATTAGAACCTTCTGGAATGGAGCATAGGCTTTGGTAATTGTGGAAAGTTCCACCAGTAATGTTGGTATATGCACATGTGAGAAGCATTGTACATTGTGTCGCATTATTTCCTGCTTCTATGCTTTGCATAAGATGAGAACTGTTATATACCCACCCTCTTTTTTCCTCCTGGTACTGGTAATTCAACTCGGGACCTTGCACTTGCGAGGCAGGGGCTTGTGTCGCTGAGCTGTATCCCTGGCCCTGTATGGTATTTATTATTATGAATGAATTCAATATTTGGGCTAGCCAACTTCAAATGTAGGGTCCACTGCTGAAAATGAGTGATTGTAAGCAAGTCGTCTAATGCCTGTAAACACTAAATATCTTTTCAGGATTGTTGTATGGACTAAGTGAGATCGTATATTTGAAGTGTTAAACAGTATGTCTTCAAAATGACACTCAGTAAATGATAATAGTATGTATTAGTTTGTGGTTTCCTTTATCTGCAAGAAAAATGATAGCTTTGCAGGTTTGTACTCCTCACTGAAATCACATGCCTGTGCTCATCTGCATAATTGTGCATCCTTCTTCACTTTTGTACTCCTCTGTGTTCCCAGAATACCACACACCTTCTCCCATAGTGTTTACTGTAGCTGTTCTGCTTTTCTCTTTGGCTGTAAGCTCCTCAAGGACAGTGCCTGTATTCTTACTTTGTGTTGTCTATCATGTAGAATTTGTGCATAAATGACTTTAAAAATAAAAGCAATGTAGAAAATGCTCCTTTATTCTAGTGGTGATTTCCATTGGTCTAATAATTGAAACGCTGGAATAAAAAGACTGACGAAATTTGGCAAAAACTGCAACATTTGCTGTTTTTTCCTAATAAAAGAGGAATAAATTAGCATTACAATGAATAAACTGTTTTACCTGACAGTTCTTGAGAGACAGTTCATATGGAGAAAAATTGATATCTTGGAGCAAAAACTTCTGTGTGGCTTCAAAACAACTTGAAGGAAGAACTGGTTATGTAGCTCAGTAGTACAGTGTTTAGCATGAACAAGGCCCCAAGTTCAATCCCCAGTACAGCAAAAACAAAACAAAAAATTTTGCAGGAAACATCACAGATAAATATTAATTTTTTAATCACCAGGTCATTTAAAATTCTTGGACAAAAAGTTAATGATCAGATAAGTATCAATCACATAGGTGTTCCCTACTAAAAATCAGAAATTTTTTTAATAACTAGGTTATTTTTGTTACAACTTAGAATGAGCTAGGACTGAAAAACTTGAAATTTAGTAGTAGTATCATTTCTTAATCTGTTTCAGAATTTAGAATATGGTCTTTAACTGTATCCTTATAGAGGAATTTTTTGAACTGTCTAAAGAGCAGCATTGTACTTGGAGTCATTTTTGAGTGAGTCACTATATACATCCCTGAGGGCAGCAGAACACAGATTCTGTTGTGCATCTACAGCAGATGTACATTGACAATATTCCGTGGAAAGAAAAAGAACGTATCTATGTTTGTGAGGCTCTTTGACCTTCATATGTAAACCCAACTGGATAGAAAGATAGTGTTAGATCTGGATACTTACCTTTATTAGAGAACATATTTTTAGGCCTTGCACTGTACATGTATTGGAGATATGAGAAAAGAGAGAGACAATTAAAATTAAGCTTAATTAAGTACTGTGTTAATTATAAATACCACGTGTTCAAGAGTTTATAGAATGTGTCTTTGGGAGAAGAGTAATGAGTAGGCAGGTGCTAAAGGGAACTGTAATTTGATGTCTAAAAATTCAGGTGAAGAGAAGAAAGTATATTTCTTAAAAGGGAAGCATTATTTGCAGAGGCTGCAACATGAGCACAGTATGTGCATGCAAGTTGCCTGGGCAACTAGACCATTGGAGAATGGTAAAAGATCAGGATCAGGAAGGACTATTTCCTTGTTGAGTCTGGATTTCTTTTTCAGAAAGAGCACTCTGGCCGTAGGGTGAAGAATGTGCTACAGGATTCCAGACTAGAGGCAAAAAGGTTATATTGAGTTATTCAGTGACAAAACAGTCCTTAAATGGCTGCACTTGGGATGGCTGTGTGTGTGTGTGTGTGTGTGTGTGTGTGTGTGTTTCCTGAAAGTAAAATTGACAGGTTTTTGGCAGGACCTTTGATGTCAGCACTGTCATCTAAACAGAGAACCAATAATGAATTTTGTTTTGGATATGTTACACTTTAGATGCTGGTCAGCAGGGTGAGATTGGTCAGTATTTAGTATAACATGTAGCATATTAAGTTTACTAGAGAACTCTAAACTGAAACACAACACACAGACAGGAGAAGCTATGGATGCAGACAGTATTCTTCATGATAGAGCCTCCAGTGAAGAAGGGTAGATACACAGAGTCAAAGCTATGGATGTGGACAGTATTGTTTCTCATAGTAGACCCTCCAGTGAAGGAGGATAGATGTCACATTTCTAGGAATATAAACTTCATAAATATTTAAGGGTGTAAAAAAAGAACCAAGAAAGGACACTTGAAGAAGCAGCCAGAGCAGAAGGTAGTAATCTTTCAAAAAGCTCTCTGTAGAAAAGGTGTTATTATTCACTTTTTACATATTGGAAAGTGGAATCATGTAGAGATTAACTTGCTTGAGGTCAGTTACAGTCAGAAGCAGTGGAGTCAGAATTTAAACCTAGTCTGATTCCATAGACTGCTTATAACCATTATTAAGCCAAATTATAGAAGGGATGGGACTTTTAGAGTGGGGGAGTGAATGAATGATGAATGTGTTAGCAGTCAAATGTTACATAAAGAATGTGAGGAGGTATAAGAATTTAAAAGTACATATAAATTTTAGAATAAGTGTTGGATGACTTCACAGTAGGTAATCACAGTGGGATCAGGAAAGTGTACTTGGCAATCGAGTTAAGTTTTAGAAATCATGAAATGCCTCCTCTTTTGATACACTATAGTTTTAGTGGTTAATTACTGGCGTCTTGGGGGTTAAGCATCATTTGGAACTTTTATCCCTGAAAATTTAAATTTTGGGGTATAATTTTTAATATTAAAGAATTTTAATAAAATTTAAGTGCATTAAACAGTATGAACAAATGTTCGTGTTTACAGTGAGAAATGTATACTTAATCTATAGAAAGATGTTACTAGATTCTAATACAGTGATGGCAAGAGATTGCCTCTCTAGACAACATTGCTAGGGACGATTTGTGATGCCAATGTATGAAGTTGATTGGGATACATGATAAAAGATGACTAAAGAAGGGCCAGGGATTTGGCTCAGCGGCATAAGTGCCTGCCTGGCAAGCACTAGTTCGTGAGTTCAATTCCTGGTACCAAAAAAAAAAAAAAAAAAAGCTAACTAAAGAATACAGACTTTTAAGTGAAGATTTGAAATTTAAATAAAGCTAAAAATACCACGTGAAAGAGCAAACAAGAGATAGATGTGTGTTCCCAGCTCTCATCTTTATTTTTAAAATTTTTTAATTGCTGAGACACGGAAAAGAGTAGTAGCCTTTATGTTGTTTACTGTATACTCTTTACTCATAATAATATTGTATCAAATTTTCTTTTATTTCCTCTTTAATATACATTTTATTTTGTTTAATCATTTGCAAGTAAGGGCTGGAGGTTTAGCTCAGTGGTACAAGTGCCTGTTTAGCAAACACAAGGTCTTGAGTTCAATCCCCAGTACCAAAAAAAAAACACACACACACACACAAAAAAAAAAATCATTTGCAAGTAAGTACAAACCTAATGACACTTGGCCTCCCCACTTATCTCCAAGATGTCTTATTTCCAGTCCAGAACCTGCCCAAGGCACCTTATATTGGGTTGTCATAGTTTCCTATAATCTAGGAAGTGGCACTGTTTTTACCCCTTTCTTGTACATAGTAATTTTGAAGAGTCTGACCAACTGTTTTATGGAATGTATTATTAATCTGGATTCATGTGGTTATTTGCTCGTGACTAAATTTAGGTTAAATAATTTTTTGAGAAACTACGTAGGTGATGTTTTTTACATCTGGTTTTGGCCACTTCCCACTTTGGACACTTTTGGACAATACTGTTCGTAGAGATTCTCAATCTGGTCATTTACATCTTTTTTTTTTGTAACAGGCTGAATTAACAAATGATCTTTAGGGTTTTATTTGGAGGATGTGTGACTGTCTTATTCAACAATATTTACCATTTATAAATGATCTATGCCTAAATTCGCTATTACAAAGTGATAACTTTGTGATTCTGTATCCTTTTACAGTTTTGTTTTGTTTGAGGTGCTAGAGATTGAACCCAAGAAATGCTGAGTTATGTGCTAGCCTTTTAAAATTTGAGACATGTTCTGCATAAGTTATCCAGGGTGGCTTTGACTTTAGGATATTCCTCCCTCAATCATCCAATTGTGTGCCACCCCAGATCACTAATTTATTTGTTGTTTTCTGTAAAAAGAACTTTCTCTACCATATCCTCTTTTCCTTTTCTTTAATGACTATGAATTCAAGGATTTGTTTTATATTTAAAACCATTGTTACTCTTTGTTTTTGTTCGAGACAAGGCCTTACTATGTAGTTCAGGTAGGTCTTGAACCCATTCTGGCCTTGGACTTGGCAGTAACTGCCTGCCTCAGCCTCCCAAGTGAGGCAGTGGAATTACAGATAGGCACCACCACTCACAGCTTTGATTGTTAAATTACCCCAGATTTAGCTAGTAGAAGCCTTTGCAAAATCTACTCCTGGGTTCTTTTGAAATAATGCCATGAATCTTAGCTATTTTCTTGTTTTTTGGCATAAAATGATGTTCCAGATCTATAATTTTCTTGCTTTAGTGTTGAAAGTCATTTACTCATGGAATCTTGCTTTTTTTTTTCCCCCCTTTTTTCCTTCCCCTAGTACTAGAGATTGAACCCTGCATCCCCAGTTCAGACTTGTGATTTTCCTCTCCTGCCTTATCATCCAGTGTGCCGGTATTATAGGCTGTTTCCTTTAATGGAAAATACATTTAGAAACCAGGTTTTTTTGGCTCCAAATATTTTGCATATTTTTGTGCTACCATGTTTTTGAGTGCGTGGATATACCTTGATGAATGAGAAAACCAGTGGAATGAAATTCTGTGTTTCTAATATGTGATTGTGTTAAATTGGGGATAGTTTAACCAATTCATGCTGAAGAGTGCAGTTTTTTAAATTTTTTTGGATGAAATTCATGTTATGTAGAAAAATTCAAGGAACAAGAATTTAAAGAGAAAAATGTTTATTATGTTTCATTGTTTGTGATGTTCCAAAAATGGGATACCAGTCAAAGCTGGATTAAATTTTAAAATGGTTTGACTAGTCTGCTGAATGTAAGTTAATCTTTAGTTGGTAATTTCATAGTACAAATGGATAATACTATGTGAGAATCTCTGTGCTAGATATTTTATAAGCATTTAAGAATTTATTGTCCAAAAATATTTTGTCATTCCTGTTACACAGTTAATAAATATTTTTGTGGGGTTTTTTAATTTATTCACATTGATACATAAAAATTGTACATGTTATGGGGTCATATCTACTTCATAGAAGAGTTCAAGTTTTTAAAAAATTTTAAGTGAATACATAAACTTGTACTTATGGGGTACCATATGTTGTTTCAATACATGTACGCATATGTAATGTTTAAACCACAGTAATCTGTGTTCTTAAATGTTTGTTTCTTTATGGTGAAAACATTCAAAATCCTTTCTTATAAGTTTAAATGTGTGTGTGTGTGTGTGTGTGTGTGTGTAATAAATTGTCATTACCTGTAGTCACTACTTTGCTAATAACACACTGGAACGTGTTGTTCTTAGCAAACTACAACTGACTACTCATTGATAACAGTTCCCTATTCCTCTTCTCTCCCATCCTTCTCTTCTGTACAGTCTCCTCAGCTCTGGTAAACACCATTCTGCTCTCATCTTCCATGAGACGAACTTTTTTAGAATCCACATGTGTGAAACCATGTGGTGCTTATCTTTCAGTACCAGCCTTACTTAACATAATTGTGTATAATAATTTCTTTATATTTTTGTGATGACAGTTATAATGTCCCTTTTTAACTGTGAATTTTTCTCTTTTTTTTAGTCTACCTAAAGGTTTATTTTGTTTTATTTTTTCAAGGAACCAGCTGTTTATTACTTTTTTAGACTCTTCTTTACTTTTTTTCTCTTCTAATATTATTTCTTTTATTGTAATTCAGGGTTTGGTTTCTTTTTTTTTTCTTTTTCCTTTTTTTTGGATTCATTGAGCTGCAAAAATTGGTTTGAGATCTTTCTGCTTTTTTGATGTAAGTGTTGATTGCTAATTTCTTCTTTAATTTTATCTGTGACCTATTGGTTGTTCAGGAGGATGGTGTTTAATTTCCATGTGTTTATAAAGTTCTTGTGCCTTCTTTTGCTATTGATTTCCATTTTCATTGCACTGTAGTCTTACTACATGCATGAGATAATTTCAGTTTCTTTGCATTTACTTAAGCATGTTCTGTGAGCTAGTATGTGGTCTTTTTTAAGCTGAGACAAATGTGTATTCTGGTGGTATTGGAATACTTTGCATATATCTACTGAGTCCACTTGTCCAAAAGTTTGGTTCAATTCTAATATTTCATTGTTGATCTTTTTTGTCTAGTTGTAATCGTGATATATTGAGGTCCCCCATTACAATTATATTAGTGTTTATTTGATTTTTCATGTCTGTTAATATTTGCTGAATATACTTGGGTGCACTGATGGTTGATGCATATATATTTATTTATAAAATCTCTTCTTCATTTTTTCTCTTTACAAGGATGTAGTGGCCTTCTTTGTCTCTGTTAATCAGTCTTGGCTTGAAATCCACTTCATCTACAAATAGAATAGCTACCCCCTGCTTTTTTCTGGGTTTCTCTTACATGGAGTATTATTTTTCCATCCTTTGTCTATGAATTTCTTTTTGAATTTACTGTGTTTCTTGCATGCGTCATATTGTTGGATCTTGCTTCTTGATCCATTCTGCCAGTCCGTCATCGGACTGGTGAATTGAGAGCATTAACATTAATGGTTAAAACTGATATGTTTTGACTTATCCTTTGTCATATTATTTTCCTATTATTGCCCCCCACCTTCCCGTCCCTCTAATTGGTTGCCTTTCCTGGTGGATGAAGTCCTTTTGTTGGGGGAAAGACATGATAAGCACTACAACTTCAAGTTGTAGTCCTTATCATCTCTTTCTAGTATGTCCTTAGGAACATTTTGGAGTGCTGGTTTGGTGGTCATAAATTTCCTCAGATGTTCTTTGTCATGGAAGTATCTTATTTTCCCTCAATTTTGAAAGATAGTTTTGTGGGGTACGTCAATCTGGGTTGAAAGTTGTTTTCCTTTAGAACTTGAAGCACTTCAGGCTCTCTTGACCTGAGAGTTTGTGTTGAGAAGTCAGCTGTCATTCTGATGGGCTTTCCTTTATAGCTGATTTGTTTCTTTTCCCTAACAGTTTTTAAGATTCTATTCTTGCGTTGAATTTCTGGAATCTTGACTATGACATGCCTGGATGCAGATTTTTTTTAAATCATTGCTAGTTGGAGTTTCTAATCTATGCTAATCTATGTTTCACTTATTTGTATGTGAAATTCTTTTCCTCTATCAGGAGAGTTTTCTGTCACAATGTCTGTGAAGATGTTTTTAATGTCACCTGTGGCATCTCCTGCTTGTTCATTAACTTCAATTAACCTCAAGTTATTCTTCTTCATCTCATCTAGCAGCGGCTGGCTTCATCTCATCTAGCAGCGGCTCATGTTCCCTTGCTAGTTTTGAGAAATCTTTCTTTTCCTGGTCACTAACTGTAAGCTTGTCTTCAATATCTGGGACCCCGTCCTCACACTGGTCTAATCTGCTTTGAATACTTTCAGTGGAGTTTTTATTCCCCTGCATATCTCCATGAATCTGCTTTATGGATCCCATTTCTTTCCTATGCTGAGCTTCCATAATTTTTTAAGCTTGTCTATTTTTTTGTCTATGTCTGCTCTAACATCACTAAGCATGGTGTGTATTTTGGTAATCTCTGTAGTTATTTGAGAGATTATTTCTGATTTCATTTTTTTCCAGAGCCTCATTTACTTGGTTTGTTACCACTTCGGAGAGACCTGGTAGGGGGCTTTCAGATTTTCCAGGTTCATTGCCCCCTAGGTTTGCCTTTGGTGAACTAGGTGTCTGAGGCTGTGTCTTCTCATTTCATAAACTGAACAAAACAAAAAAGAAAAGAGAAAAACAAAGTAAAACAAACAAACAAACAAACAATAGTCCACTTCCAAGATTCTCTCTGGATTCACCAGCAGACAACCTGTGGAGACAGTATCCTGAATCGTGCCACTGTATCCCCACAAGCAGCCAGGAGTTGCTTTTGATGGAGTAGCAGACAATCTCAGCAGGCCTGCCCCGAGACCAGATTCATTGGGCTCGCTGCAGTCCAAGCAGTTTCCACGGGTCTGTGCCCAGCTAGGAGCTGCTGGAGGAAGCCAGTAGCAGTTTTGGTTCTAGGCTTATCCTGACTCCAAAATTGCTCCTGGCCAATTGTTCTCTCCCAATGGAGGACT
>PVLA01008634.1:0-86002 GCA_004027455.1 Hydrochoerus hydrochaeris
AACATGCAAGTTGTATAAAGACGTTGACATTCTTCATTTTATGCATTTTATTAAGATTTATTTTTAAAATCCATAAATGAAAATATTATATTTATGCAATAACATATACTGTATAGTGTTTAATAAACATATATATACACAGATAATAGTAACATCTTTTTTACTTACTATTAGCTTTTTTCAGATGGCTTAATATAGATATTTCATAAATTTTTTAAATTGAGATTTAATTGGATATTAAAGCTGAGCTGTTATTATTACAAATCAAGAAGGTAGTTTATAGCTACCCTGTTACCTTCATGTATATGTAATGTGATATAATGGTTTAACTAAATGAAAGAACATTGCATTTTAAAAGTTATAAAATTATATATAAATGCTGAGGAAAATTAATATTTTTCTCAAAATTAAAGTTTTACTGTAGAATAAATTTATACATTTATTTAAATTTTACATAAACATTATTTGGAAAATAATTGTATCTGATTATCTATCAACACATTGTGGAAGTAGTTGTAGTTACATGTGTAGTGTTAAGGTACTGACTGTACTCAAACCATTAGTTTTATCATTTTAACTGATCCACAAAGCAATGCAGGGGAAAGTTAATACAAAAAAATGATAAATATTTAGGTATTTCAAAGCTTCTGAATAAGAATATGAGTTATCTAATATCTGCAAAAGAACATAAAGAGTCAAACAGAATTCAAAATTTTTGTGAAAGAAGTAATTATTAGTAATCTGAAGACATGCTCACTCACATAGGAAATTTAGTTAAGATTTAGAATGAAAGAAGTATCTGAAATTAAATTTGAAAGGACAGTATCAGTAGATAGGTATTTGGATAAAGTATTTTAACCAGAAGTAGAACACATTAGCCATGGAGTGAATTAATCAAGGAAAAATGTGTATGTGTGAGAAAGGATCTTGAGAAAATGAAAATAAATCATTGCATGAATGTTATGATTTGTATCTAGATATGCTTCCCAGTTTCATGCAGTTACATGATGGAAGTGAGCAGAGGTGGCAGGTCCACAGTTTGTGGTGGATTCATGTTCCACTGCTGAAATTAAGGGTGTGAGTGCTGCACCCTCCCTAGGTCAGGTAGCCTGTATACAATCTAAGGGACAGAAAGAATCTTACCCCTTTCCGCTTTGCTCATGCTGCTTTTGCTGTCTTCCGCTGCCATGAAATGCCTCTCTGCCATGTGCCACCCTGCCTTTGAGCCAGCCTGTTATGGAATGAAAGCTCTACAAACTGTGGCTAAATAAATCTTTCCTCCCTTAACTTGGTGTTGTGTATTTTGTCTCATCTATAAGAAAAGTAAGAAAATTAAAGTCTTTTTGCTTTATATTATATACTCAAATTTTATAATATGTCCTGGTAAATAAGTATATTCTGTTTTTTAATTAAATATTTTGTCACTAGATAGAAATAATCATAGCTAATGTTTCAATTCTGATTTGTTCACATTTTAATTCTTCCATACATGTTGATTTATTTAACCTTCACCACCTATGTCAAAGCCTTTTATCAAAGAAAAGTTCAATCACATAGAAGTTAAACATCTTGACCAAAGAAACAGATAATTTGAGACAGATCTATTATTTTAATCGAAATATCCAAGTGTCAAGTTTGTGTTTCTAACAGTTAAAATATTTTCTTTCTCCAGTTTTTAATTGCAGTGTACTCTAGGACAAATAAAATGGTGCTTCAAGTTATAGTCATTTTTCTGTATGAGAAGTTGAGTGTATTATCACACACCCATAAATATGGGTTGAGGCAAGAAGGTAGTAAGTAGGAGTTCTGACTGCAACTTGGCAATGTAGCAAGGCCCATCACAAAACTGAAAAGTGCAAAAGAGCTGCAGACGCTCAAAGCAAAGATTTTGATTTCAACTCTCAGTACAGAAAAAAATGGGAATGCAAGCTACACCAGTTAGTAAGTACTTCTATTTTTAAGAATATTAAGCTTAATGCAAACCTTACAAACATGTTAAATCTTTATCATAGATAACCTCTCTGTTATGATCCTAAATTTGAATATACCAAATGGGTAAGAAATTGTAAATTCTATGTTTGTTGAGACAGAAACATTTTTATAACATAAACTGCAATTGTTTTTAAAAATCTAACACTAATACTAAAACTATATGAAGGATGTTTATCGATAAATAGCAGAAGGTTTGTTGCTACAATCCAGTGAGGTAAAATAAAATAATCTATAAAGGGCAAGCAATTTGAAATGTGCATGATTTGTGTTGTACACTAAAGAACATTTTAGTTTATTCAAATCATGGTTTCTTTTTCTTTTTTGTTGTTTATTTTGGATCTTGCGCTTTTTTTAATCTGAAAATTTCCCCCAAATTCTCATTCGGGGTAAGGTGAAGTTTGCAGAAGGCAATTATATCAGGAAAACACTGACCTCATCAGATTTATATCATCAGGGGTTATGGAAAAATTGGGGTAGCTGTTTAACTTGTGATGTCTTTGCACAATCTATGTTTCTCTCTGGATCTCTTCCTCTCACCTACTCCCTGGTTATCGCAAGGTGAGCAGCTTTACTACCCCATTCTCTTCTACTACGCTGTTTTTACCTTGAGGCCAGCTGACCAGGGACTGAAACTTTTGAAACCATAAACCAAAATAAACCTCTCCTCCTTCCTATTGTGCATGCCAGGTATGTTTCCCCCTCAGCAATAAAAAGCTGACTAATGTACATTGGAATCTTTTTGTTCATTTACATACATATATCTTTAGAAAAATATATCACTCTGTCAAAAAGTCAAGACTCCTGGACAGTCAAATTCAGAAAATTGGCAAAATCTACAAACTGTATTTAACAAAGTTGCCCAAGTGGCTGTGAAGAGAGTCATAACAAATATTCGGGTCCTGGATACATCTTTAATAATTGTTTTCTTCAGTCATCTTGAGAGCACTAATTTTTAACAATTTCCTGACTGCTGAAGACTGAATATTTGTAAGTTCTCCAACATGTTCTGAAATGTTAGCTTTCCAGGGAAATCTTGGCCTTCTGGACCTGTCTCTTCATCGTTGTAGTCACTAACTGTCTCTCTCTATATATTCCTAAGAGGCAACACAAAAACATTAAGATGTTTCTAAGATGTTTCCTAGCTAGAGAACAGAGAATTTCAGATAAAAGAAGAGAAAAACTCTGTTTTCTACAGTATACACAACACATGATCTGTAAAATGAGGATTTCAGTAGTGCCTACTGGATTAAGATTATATATTAAAAGTCTTTAAATATAAAGCATCAACTTTAGGCAAATTTGTGGCTTATCAAAACTTGTAGTGTGACACTAAAATGGTCTCCAAAAGACTTGCATGTTCAGATGTGGTGCTTTTTGTAATAACTGAATCTTGGAATCGTTGTGCTGATTAATGGATTGATCTATTCATAAATTCATAGTTGTGGAAGTGGATGTCATTTTGTCACCAGGATGTCACTTTGTAGAATCAATTTCTCTCTCGCTCTTGCTCTTCCTGATCTCTCTGTTTCCTAGATAGGAGTTGACCCATTTCTTCAGTTATGCACTTCTGCTTTGCCATTTTTATCTTGGCAAATGTCAACCATGGGCTGATCCTTCTGAAACAAATAAACCCCTCTTAATTTTATTTGAGAGTGTCGGGTATTTTGACCCAGCCGTGGCTAAGCTGACTGCCACATCTGTTTTTGGTGATATTGGTTTGACACTCACTATTATTCCTTTTCAGAAGGATAGGTTGTACCAAATGTTCTGTTACTCCGGGTCCTCATGTACTTCTATTTCTTTGAATCACTCCCTGTGTTTACCTATATCTGTAAAACTCACATGCATGTGTAGTAATATGTGATTAGATTTATAGTATTTTCTAATTAATCTGTGAGTATCAAAAAATTTGTTAGATTTTCCTTGTTAGAATGAAACTACACTATGAGTAGAGCACAATAGTTCTCAAATATAATGACTTAATTATTTTTAAATAATTTTCATCAATTATTAATAAATCATATTTTAGTAAACATTGTTATAAAATAATATGTAGTAGTCTTTAATTTGGAGTCTTGAAACACTGCCATAATAAACCTTCAAATTATTTTTTAGAAATCTAAAAAAAAATGACTTAAGGTTTTAAACACATATTTCTTCAGAGAAGATACACTATTGTCCAATACATACCAACAAAACAAAATGAAATAAACCAACAAAAAACATACAGCATCACTATTTTTACTGTAAAGGCAAATCAAAACTAGATGAATATATCACTTCACATATTTTAAAATGGCTATTACCCAAAAGATAAAAGATAGCAAGTCAACTTGGATATGGAGAAGTTGGAACCCTTGCATACTCTTGGTGGGAAGGTAAAATGGTTCAACGTCTTGCATTGGTGCCGTTGAGAGATATTTTTTTTTCTTAATTAAAAGTGAAAGTGTCACTATGATCAAACAATACCACCTTTGGGTACTTACCAAAAAGAACTGAAATAAAGATCTTGAATAGGCATGTGTCCTCTAATGCCCATTATGACACCATTCATGGTTTGCAAAATGTTTAAATGATCTAAATATTCATCAATGGATTACTGGACTAAAGAACATACAGTGCTCACATATATTGAGATACTATTCTGTCTTTAAAACAGGAAATGATGCAACCAGAAAATCAGGGAAGAACCTTAAAGGCATTCTGTTAAGGAAAACATGTACTATGTGATTTTTCCTTTATTAAGCTCCTAAAATAGTAAATTCATAAAATTAATATGGGACAGTGGTTGCCAAGGTCCAGGGTGGGGTGGGAGAATTAGAAAATAATTGATGAATAGTCATAGTGTTTTTAGTCAAGCAAGATTAATAAGCTCTGAATATCTGCTGCACATTATTGTTCCTACTGTTAAGAATAAAATTCTTTGGTGAAAGATTTGCTCTGAAGGCAGGTCTCATAGTAAGTGTTCTCAACATAATGAAATGCAAGCTGTTAAGGAGTCTGGATATTTAGTAATAAAATATACAAATTAAAAAATAAAACTTTTAAATTGTTACAAATATGAGCAAATATTTTCACTAAATTTTTCATTTTTAAGAGTGATTTAGAAGCAATTTCATCCTTAAGAAATGCTATATATCATGGTTTCATATGAATCATGTTTTCTGAAAGATATTTTCTTAATCAGGGAAATATTTAATGATATGTGTTAGTATTATGCATATGTAGATTGTAACAATTAAAACATTTCCCCTTAACCTTTACTAAATTCTAGACTGCATTATCCATTTAGAAATTAAATTTTCAGTTGTAATTCAATTAGTTTATTGCCTGGAATGATGTAAATTAATAATACTGGTCCTTGCATTCGTATTGTTTAACTAAATTATGTTTGATGCCTTTTATTTAAAACTATAAAAAGAACAATACATGTTTTGAATTTGCTTCTTAAATAATGATTATATATGTAGAAAGAATGAAGAGGAATAAAGAAATTAAGATATATTTTGTATATTTACCAATTCCTCACAAGGAATTTAAATATTATGAACTTCAAAAATATACCAATAAAAATAGATGAAGTTTGTCAGATTGAGTTAAAATTTTAAAATATGGACATTTATTTATTCATAGAAGAAAAAAAAACAACATTGAGACAGTGAAAGCATAGAAAAACACATAGCTTGCAACACTCACCCACTGTATTCCCTAAAATGTGGAATATATGAAACATGACAGAAAATAGAGAGACAATTATTAGACAAGAGGGAAGGAAGAGAGAGGAAGAAAGGATGCATGGGTGGGTAACAGAGGTCATGTATACAATAAAAATGCATTACTGAATCCTCCCTAGAAGATGGAATCTGGACAGAAGGGTAGAGAAAGGAGATTTGGGAAACAATCAAAGTATGTTATGTGTGTGTTTTCAGATCTGCCAAAATAATCCATTACTCTCTAGTAATGAAATACTGGGGTTTGTATTGATATGTCCACTTGATAAGGAAAACACACTTTCTTCTCAAACAAGTAAAACACATAAGATCTGCAAAAATAGTTATTGTAGCATGCAAAGTATTTCTAAATTATAATATTTAATAAATTAAGGAAGGACATTCTGAGTAGTTACATGTATTTCACTACTTTAAGATGAGCATCTAATTTATTGTGAAGATTCCCAATGGTCTGCAATTTCCTATGAACTAATTTGCACCAATTTTCATCATAATTTTTTTATATCAATACAGGAATGTGCATGTCCTTCAGACTTAAATTAGAAATAGTTTCCACAATGTAGAAGCCATACAGTAGCAATTTAGTATTGCTCTTAGATTGGAAGGTAACATATCGTAGCACAAACTTTGTTTAACTATTTGTATTTTAACAAAGATCACTAGAAATCCTGATCAGTATTTTCCCTCTCATGTGTGTGGGAAATCTATCCACATGATCTTCATGGTTTTGTTTCTCATTTAAGTTTATAAATTGAAAAAGTATAATTCTTCACATGTTATGTTCACTTGTTATCTTTATTCAAAAATATTATCACTCTTAACTGATGTATGTGACATGGATATATTTTCTTGGCCTGATTTAACAATTGCACACTTCCAATTTACTTTTTATTAGTTTTAAAGAAAGCAGAAAGACATATTTGAGCTCAATCTTAGGAGGCAAGTTTTAGTATTACCATTAAGTAAAATTTTGGCTGTAGTTTGAGAACTTATTTTTCATTTCTAATTTTTAATGTTAAGCCTATGATCCATTCAGGGCTAATGTTGTGCTTTGTTAAGGTAGGGATAGAGACTATTCACTTATATTTTATTTTTCTCATAGAAAAAATAAGCATTTGTTTTAATGCATAGCCTTTGTTTTAAATGCATCATTTTTATATTAAATTGACAAAAAAAGTTGAGACAGGGTTCTGCCACTTATTTCAGGCTGGCCTGGACTCATACTGTAGACCAGGCTGGCCTTGAATTTATGGTAATTCTCCTGCTTTGGACTCCTGAGTGTTCAGATTACAGGTGTGTGCTACTATGCCCAGCCTAAATTGAATGTTTTTATTGAAAATCAATTAACCTCATATATTTATTTCTTCACTTTAAATTCCATTTTTCAATTCTATACTCATGTCAATGCCAGCATGCTTTAGTTAAGATAGATTGATAGAAAGTTTTAAATAATGTAGGTCTCCCAAGTTTTTCTTCTTCAATATCATTTGGCTTCTTCTTAGTGTCATGGAATATAGCCACCAAATAGATTTCAGGTTCCTGTGAATGATGGACAAAGAAATGCAAGCATACTTCAAATGTGAATGAAAAGCAGCTGCATTTATTGAAAATATTAGGAAAATATGCTCAGGGTAGATCTGTGCTAGCAGAAACAAAAATGTGTCACAAACAGAAAAATAATACTGAGACAACAGGAAAAGCAAAAGGTACACAGATAAACCAAGCCCTCAGATTTTAATCAGGTGCCCTACACCCTGCCCAGCCTAGTTACCTCTCATTGGGTCTCCAAGTAAAACTGATGGGAGTCCCTGACAGAATGCTGAGACATCCTGAATGATGGACTTTCGAGTATGTTTGTTCCAGAATTCATTGTGATTAATTTAAATGTGACAGTGGAAGGAGCACTGAATCTGGGAAGCTGACCAAACTCATGCAGGTAGAGAGAGTGATCTCCTGCTCCCATTGCTCTGTGTTACTCTAGGTCAATTGTACTTCCATAATCTATGTAGATCAATTACTTGCAAATATCTATATAAATAATAGTATTTTACAATTGTGAATTAATTTACATTGAGTCTATAGATTTATTTTGAATGATATCCTCAGAAGTCTATTAATAACTAAAATTTTCATTTCTTCCTATAATAAATATTTATTTGTATTTACAATTAATATATAAAACCTTTAATTCTAGATGTAAATGTGCATTATTTTTCCACTTACAAAAAGATTTTTGTGGAAGTTGGTTTAGATGATGATTCAAAGTTTTGATTCTTGTTCTTAAAGACCATGAGGACATATGTGTGTGTGTGTGTGTTTGTGTGTGTGTGTGTAATTAAACAAAATAAAAGATTAGAACAGCTGAAATGGGTGGTTTTTAGGGAAAATATATGCATGGCTGAAAAGGAATCTGCAAGAAAAATCTTCCAATAATAATCTTCGCTGTAAAGCAGCTGATATGATCAAGGAATGCATTGTGAAACTGTGACATCAGCAGCACATTCTGTTGGGTAACTTTGCCCTAGCACAACAGTTTCAAAATCCTGATTCTGTGCTAAAAGTTTACGTCACCAACAGAGCACTTCCCTAGCATGTGCCAGACTTTGAACTGGATCCTCAGCACTGATATGCACACATGCACACACATATGTACACTTGATTCAATGAACTATATTCATAATCCTTGAACACTTGAACTTTTTAGAGAGAGCATAAGTAAATTATTTGCAACCAAATCATTATAGCATTTCCTATGTGAATATTATTATGAGTTAATAAAATGTATTGTTGCATTTTGTTTAGGTTATTCTTTCTTTTCCATTAATTGTGGAAAACATAGAACGAGCATAAATATTTAAATTTAAATATTTAAATACACCATTCATACTTGTTAAACATGTTTGGGAATTAAATGCAATCATGCCTATTCCTCTTTGCTATTAGTAGCTAGCATATAAGTTCAATTTATATTTGAAGTTAATATTGGCAAATATATATGATTAAGATAAAAGATTGGAGACAAAAAAACAGTGCTTTTTTTCTTTTAAATGTCATTGTCTCAGTTACTTTTCTCTAAGTGCTGAGACAAAATAGCCAACTCCCAAAATTAAGGAAGGAAAGATTTATTTAGTTCACAAATTGTGGAAGTTTCACTCCATAATCAGCTGGTCAGCTGGCTCCAAGGCAGGATGGTTTGGCACAGGGACAGCCATTCATGGTGGCAGAACATACAAAAAGTAACAAGATCAAAAGGGGAGGAGCAAAGCTTTTTTCTTCTTATATATGGTTTGCAGGTGTAGCACTCACACTGCCAATCCCAGTGCTAGACAGTATACCAATCGCAAACTCTAGATTTAGTTACGTCCAAGAGATTCACACCCTATGACCACATGAGGCTTTGAGGGGACATCCAGACACAAACCATAACATTCCACACCTGGTTCCCCAAATACTAATGTATATCTCTATAAGCAAAAGATATTTAGTCCATCTCTAAGAGTGGCCAAAGTCCTAACAGTTTTAGCATTGCTGAAAAGTCCAAGTCCCTATTCTCCTCTGAGATGTAAGACAAACTCAGCTGCGAGCTTCTGTGCAAATGATAGGAAAGTTAAACACTTGCAACATTCAGTGGAACAAAATAGATATTTCCATTTAAAAAGTTACAAAGAGGGGAATACAAACAATTGGGACCAAAGCAAGTACAAAATTGGGCAAGGCAAATATTAAGTCCTGGAGTTACATGTGCGGCATCCAGTGCAAACTGTGGCAAGTTGTGATCTCCAAAAGGCTTGCATGTCCCTGTGGCACTTCTGGTGGTGGTAGTTCCCATGGATTTTTCTAGGGGGTCCACTAGGATCCTTCCTTGTAGTTTCTCTCAAACAATCCACATTCCTGCCTTCTCCAAATTTCTTGGGTCTCCAGTGCACTTTTGGCTTTATACTCACAGCTTCACAAAATGTCCTCTCAAGGACACTCCTGCAGGCCTCTCAGGCCTTCTGAAATCTAGGTATAAACTTTCCCTTTTGCATTCACCTAACCAGGGCCAAGACGATGATGTGGTCATGGCCAGTTGGAGTAGCAGCCAGGCTTCCCTCTCTTGGCTGTAAAGTTTGAGTGCCTGGACCACTGAACACTATGAATCCAATTGTGAAGAAAAATTCTCTATGTTGCCACTATTCTGGAGCTTTGGTCTCCTTGGCTTTCTCCTCAACAAGTACAGTCTTTTACTTTTGCAATTTTGAGGCTCCAAGGGGTGGTGTCCTGATGCTCCTTGTAATGCCCTCAGGCCATTTTTCCTATTCTCTGGTTCCTTATCAGCAATAAATATCTCTTCTGCTCCATCCTTTGGGTCCACAGCTTTACTAAAGTTTTACTTCCTGCCAAACTTGCAACATTTTAAATCACTCTTCTGCTCTCTTTGCTCTTGATATCTCAACAGAGAACTGACTAAAAGTCCCCAACACAAGCAATGCCACCACCTCAATATTTGACTGTCTTGAAATTTTTTCTGCTTGATTAGTTACTATACTCGCTTAGTTACTATGGTTGATTAGTTAATCTCTGTCTCAGGAAAATTCACTGGACATAATCAAAATGCAGACAAACTTTCTTCAAAGCCATAACACACATCATCTGGAGTCCAGTAGCCAATGTAGTCCTTCTTCCCAGAAGAAAATCTTCCAAGCCTGGTTTTTACTGTTTTCTGGTCTTCTGAGCTCTGACTAGAATCTTCCAGACAGAACAACCAAAGGTATTCCAGTGCTTCTTTCAGAAAACATCTCTGAAGCTTTCCAAACTCCATTTTGCATTCACCTAAAACCAGGGCCTTTTCAAACTCTGAACCTTTCCAAGCTCTTCTCATAAGCCTTTCCCTAAAGCTCTTGAACAGCATGGTTAGATAGTCAGACAATTATCCCTCTTATTTGTTACGAAATTTGTTGTATTCAGGGTTTAGAAGGGAAAAAATTTAATACAGGACACATAACTTATAGGATTATTTTATAATATTCAGCCAAAGTCAAATGCAAAAAAGTATAGGAGATCTGACCACATAGTAGAGACTCAAAGCATCAGTTGAGGGCCTAAATCCCCTGGCAATGTCCTGCACAAGTCCAGCTGAATACCAAGAGGCCATGGATTTTATTAGAAAAACAGAAATAACACAAGATATACAAATGTATAAGGAATTACAAGATTGGTTTAAAATAGTCAGCCACAGAGTTGGATGAGGAACCATGCAGAGACTGTCCACACTCTGGAAACTGAAGGATTCAGCCCAAGGTCTGGAGCTCAACACAGTGTCTTGTGAAGTTTTTATCAGGAGTCTGATGGCTCTGCAATGGAAGGCTGTTGAGTTTATGCTGGAAGACTGAAAGATCCAAAGCAGAATCTGAAGAGTTGATTTCCAAGCTGAAGGCAAAGACTGGAGCTCCTCCAAAGAACAGAAAGTGGTCAGTCCTCTCTCACTTCCTTTTTACACCATCCAGGTGACAAGCTTCCCTAGGGTGGCTTCTCTACACTGTAAGGTGCAGACAGCCACTCTAGGGCAGGTACTGTATATCCTGTGGTGTAGAATTGCTGAAGAGATCTACTTAACATTGTAAACTTCTCGTGACCCTCTAAGTGCAGTGGGCAGTGCATCAGTCTCATAATCTGAAGATTATAAACTTCTCAAGTTAACACAATCAATCAACTACTACTACAGATATATTCTGTTTTGGTAAGAGATAGACTAAATTGTGTTTTATCATCTTTTTAAAGAGTAAAGTAGTTAATTTCCATCATATTAAGTTTCTTATCAGTTAGTAACTAATGTTCTTACTTTTTGTTAACTCAGTAATTTTCCTGTTCACCTATTTTCTTATCAGTTAAGAGTGAGTTGCTATCACTTTTTCCATTCAGAAAGGTTCAATATGACATATGTCACTTTTTTCTAAATTTCTACAATTAATTCTCAAAAGGATCTGAATCATTAATTATAATATTTATGAAAAGAAAAATTTTAAAAATCATCAATTATGTTACAAGTAGATTTTCTTTGAGAAGAAGCACAACTTTCCATCCTGAGGTTAATGTCTGAGTCTAATGTGGTTGCAAAAGGTGAAAAGCACCTTCCATATTCCCAAACAATTCCTACACCTTCCAGAAGTAACTCAGTACTTGAGCAAAAATAGAGATTTCTGCCCATGGTGCTAAATAAGGAAGGTTCAGTTTACTCAAACTGGTAGTTTGGGGATCTCTGCTCTTGTCAAAGACTTGTATATAAGTCTATTCTATTGTTAGCAATGGGGGATCAAAATGCGTTTGGTAATTGTCATCATACAGACATCATTGTGGATAATTCTCTATTGAACACAAAGAAAAAGGACTAAAATATACATATTTCTTTCTAATAAAATCAAAGGAAGTTTTATTACCTTCTTTGATTAGTATTGCCACTTAACCTTCAATGCAAGTGTTTTTATAAATGAGAACCAAATTTTCAATATTTTAAGTATGCTTAATTGGCACATTGTCTTTTATTTTTGTACCTGATATCAAACTCATGACCTTGTGCTTACCAGGCAGACATTTGTGCCGCTGAGTTAAACCTCCAGGCTCAAGCTCATTATTATGTTAGGATGAATTAAATTGGTTGTTGCTGACCATTGGTTTAAAAACTTGGTAATATAGTTAAGAGCAGAAAAAATTGTTCACATTTCTCTCTTGGATGTGTAAACTAATTACTCACCCCTAAACTCTTAGCCACCTCATAAGACTGCATTGGCAAGTTAGTATTATTCTGTTCCTAATTCTTGCTTTATTCATGCTTATAGACATTTGCATTACCATTCACATGCAGGCACATTTACTGCATTTTCCCCATTATGAGTTAGAAAGCCAATATTATGTTAAAGATCATCACTGACAGTTTCTTCGCAATATGTTCATAGCTCGCAAAGGAGAAAATTTAATTTTTTTTGCATCTGTTCCCAATGAAACAAAAAAGGAAATAAAAACCTCCCTTTGATGAAACATTGTTTTAAGTATGCTCTATATGACAGATTTTTGTATTACAAACTCTGTATTACAGAGTTTTCCTTTGTTGGTACTGCTTAGCCTCAATAATATTATGAGATACAGTGTTTGTAACACACGGCATAAGTTTTATGCCTCATATAATTATAAGAGCTTCAATTGCCCCTTACCTTGCCCTAAATTGTATCATAATATGTCTGCCCCATAAATATTGCTTTTGGATCCTGGTTTCCTAGAAAGCAGAGCACAAAGCATATCTTACTGGTAAATTTTTATCAGTGAAGTTAAAAATCACATGAAAGCAACAGTGTGAGGGAAGACAGAAGGATTTGATGTTTTACTGACAATTGTTTCAAAGAAAACAAAAAATGTAACTCCTCAGTTCTTGTGTAACTTCAAGAAATCATTTAACACTGTAGATAACATATCAGTTTGTTTAGGGGAAAAAAGGAAGATGTTTCTATGTAGTTGCTTATCATTTCTTTTTTGTGGGGAAATAATTCACTTAAAAGAGTCCCTTAGGGAGGTGGACATCTCTGGCCATATGAGCCCACTCCAGTGCGTCCACATGCTGGAGTTGGTTGCAGCTAATTCTAGCAGGACACAGAAAGGTCATATCTATCACCGCTTTTAGTCTCAGTGACAACCATAAGATATCTGTGATGTTCAGAGATGAAACAGCACCAGATTCAGGGTAATGCACTCGTTCTCTCTTCTCTTAATGAGGGCCGAGTTACTATGAGTAGTGAAACAAGTACATGTGAAAGTTATCGTTCATTCCAATTAAATAGCATTTCTTGTGCTACACAAAACCACTACTAGAAAAGCAAAACACTGAAGCTATCAATTGTGATCTCTTCAAAAAAATTAAACAGATATTAAAATCAGATGCAGTCACTGATTTCACAGTTGGTCTCACAACCAAAACTGATATTTACCATCTATGTTCTGCACCAGTCATTTAAATTTGCTCACCTGATGAACAGCAGTCTGCCTAGATCTTCCCTCTTTGTCCCACGCAATGAAGAAAACTTCAACTTCCTGCTAAATGTGACTGAGAGAAAGGATACTGCCTTCCTTAGGTCTCAAATGGAAATACTACACTGATGATTATATCTTGGCAAAAAGAGATCCAGTGATTCCCCTTGATTCTAAACATGCACAACCTCAACAATGAGCTTCCTCCT
This sequence comes from Hydrochoerus hydrochaeris, assembly GCA_004027455.1. Lineage (NCBI taxonomy): Eukaryota > Metazoa > Chordata > Mammalia > Rodentia > Hydrochaeridae > Hydrochoerus > Hydrochoerus hydrochaeris. Next base: position 13,928 of record PVLA01008634.1, read on the forward strand.
AGAAATCAGGTTTTAGATTTTTAACCACAGCCTTGACTCCTCCCTTGCTAGCCTCACTATTTGCTCAAAAACTCAAAGTGACAAAGTGAAAGATACTGTTTTAAATAGTACATTTAAAAGCAACACATGTGCACCCAGGTATGCAGTAAAAAGCATCTGTTTCTCCTCATATAATAAAAGACATGTTGGTTATGTCCATCCCACTTTCATCACTTACTTTTTGTGAAGGATATATTAACTTGTCTGCTCTCTGTGACAATTCACAGTGACCTAGATCATCCTGACACTGCACAAAACATCATTTAATGCATTAAGCTACATGTACTTTTTCCTATTAAGACACAGGCAAACAAGAGGGAGACACATAGATATTTTAAATAATCATAGATGTGTGATACTTGGTATCAGGTATATTCAACACAGATGGTGAATATTTGAATTTAAAATTATTTTAAATAAAATGCAAACTGTCTTGGAAATAATTCAAAGCATTAAGAACTGGGACCTCATCTTAGTAAAAAGCATTTGCAAATCAAAAGAAATCACCAAAAGAGTGAAAAAGAAACCCATAGATTGAGAAAAATTTTAGCCAATTGTCCCCCAGACAAAGGACTTCTATCTAGAATATATAGAGGATTTAAAAAATTAGACTCCCCAAGCTCAAAGGGTCAATTTAGAACTGGTCATCTGAGAGGAATACACAATTCTCAGGTAAAGAAATACAGATGGCAAATAAGTGTATGAAAAAGCATTCAACATCATTGGTAATTCAAAAGGTCCAAATTAAAACAACCCAGTGATTGCATCTCACTCCAGAAAGAATGGTTATCATCGAGAAATCAACCAATAACAAGTGCTAGCAGGACTGTGTAGAGCAAAGGAACTTTTCCTCCCTGTCGATGGGAATGTAGACTTGTAAGATCACTATGGGAATCAGTGTGAAAATTTCTCAAAAAACTAGGATTACAGGTCCCATTTGACCCAGCTATTCCCCTATTGGGTATTTTCACAGAAGAATTAAAAACTCCCTACCAGAGCAACACATGTGCACCCAGGTTTATGCCAGAACAACTGGTAATAGCTAAGTTATGGAACCACTCCAAAGGCCTATCAACTGAGGAGCATATAAAAAGATGTGGTATTTTTATACACTGGAGTACTATTCAGCCATAAAGAAGATTCAACTTAAGAACTTTATAGGTAAATGTGTGCAATTTGAGACCATACTCACTAGTAACACACATCAGAATCACATGTATAAACATTGTATTGTTTTCCTAGTGTGAGAAACTGAAGAAGTAAATGACATCTAAAAGGTATAATAGATATTTTGAAATGGGAAGAAATTGATAAAAAAAAAAACAGGAACCAGGATAGAGGAGAGGAAAAGAAGGAATAGAAAAGGAAGAAAAATGCAATTTAGTTTTACTATTAGTGTCCCTTAGTTCATAGAAAAGGAAGGTTTGCACCAATATTGACTGGAGAATCTCTATGCCCATATCTTGTACTCTGAGTAAATACTTTAAAGATAATAATATGAAGTATATTAACTATTGTTATTCTCCTATCAACCTGCTATGAAATTCTGCTTTATAATTTCTTCCATAAAGTAAAAAAAAATCAGTTAAAATGCATTGCCATTAATCCATTTTAAAATGCACTCACTTTGAATATATGCCTTGGTTCTTTCCACTTTCCAAAGCAGTACTGAATCTTCTGTATGTGTTTTTATGGAGTTTACTCAAAAATATGGTAAATTCTGCTAGAGCATTCCATCCAAAAGAGTCTATATTACCTCATAAAAATGATACAGTGTGCCCTTTTCCTCCATATTCTTAGGATCTGCCACAGTGTGATTTCTGTTTCTTCCCCAAATACAATATGGCCATCAATGAATTGATTCAGGATATCAAGGTGGCCACGACAGTAGATTCACACACACTCAGAAAATCTACTTCCAGAATCACTCCAAACACTGGCAAAAATGATAGAATAAGTGTGTTAGATACAAGTGGGCATAGTCTGAGGGAGATTGGTGGCAATGTGTCTTGGACTGTAATAATATTTAAAATCTAAATATTAATTGCATTTTTGACTGAAACATGAATTTGACAGTTTGTTGCCAGAACATTCTTCTAATTCATAAAGCATGTATTGCACTTTGAACCCATTGCCATTAAAATAAAAGTAATCCTCAGTAGTCATATGGATTTTGGAATGCTTTTGAATACTCTTGTGATGCTTTATTAAGGGCGTAAAAGGTTCTTGGTTTCTTGGCACTGAATATGTAAGGCTTCTGCATTAAACGGTACCACATCAGTTGGTCATATCTCCAACTATTCCATAGTGCTAGAAGTGTGTCAAGCAAGTAATGACTCTTGCTGAAAACATAGAATTTTTTGTATCAAGCTGGCAGACGATGATGAAAAGACTAAGTTTGATAAACAATATGATTTCATTTTGAGAACTGAATTTCTCACCACTGAACTTCCTGTTACTGGGCTGATGCTGAAGAGCATTTGTGATACATTGTATATCCGGCAGGCTTAGCTACAGGTGATACACCTGAGCATGCAAATGGTGCCATGAAGTATAGAAATGCTCTAATTTATTACTCTGCTGTAAAATATGACCATTAAGTTGGGAGTCTATGGGGAAATAACTCTAGAAGATCAAGGAATTCAAGAAAAAATATACTAGTTATGCTTATTGAAGCTCCTCATTTGAAGTTGAACTGCAGAATATAAGAACAACATAATGATGCTTGATCTGCAGAAGACCATTCTGCCGTGCTTGGGAAAAGGGAAACTACGAAGTGTTATTGGTTCAAAAAGCTAATGTCAGAGTAGAGAAAGGAACAGTTCTTTAAAGAAGATTCTGAGCAACTCATCAATCATATGAACCAACTCAAATTTCTAGTACTGGCTTAGAGGATCCTATAAATCAGTTATCTCAAGATCTGAGGGCAGTAAAGTAGCATTTTTGTCAATTTTGTACTTATATTTAAACCACTGGACTGGCTTTATATTTCACTAGAATTATCCAGGTAAAAGACATGAGGTTCATAGTTATTCTGCTCATGAATTGTTTAGTAATTTTTCTTTAAAAAATAACTCTATGCCTCTTTGATCTTGGTTTCAAAAGATGATCATGCTTCCCTTTTGCAAGAATATTCAGTCTCTCTATTGAATTCTATTTTCTCCTGTTTTAGTGCAAAAAAAAAAATTTTTTTTGGTACCAGTGATCAAAATCATGACCTAGCACTTGCCAGGCAACTGCTTATACCACTAAGCTAAATCCCCAGTAAAAATTTTCTTTTCTATTTCCAGGTTACCTTTCCTTGTACAATCGTACTTATCAGTTATTATTTTCTCCCTGCTTATAAAAATAAAATATTTTCCACATTAAGTAAAAAACATCAATCAAACAATATTATATATTCCCTTGATTTGCTTTATTTCTCATAAAACAATAAGTGTGTATTGTTTCATTTTATCAAATTTTCCCCATTCTTAAAACCTATACATTCATCTTTTCAGTTCAGCATTTACACAACAATGGTAGCAATCACTGCATATTATCATATGTAATGTAAAGTTTACATATCTTATGTTTATTATAGCAAACAGCGTTTTCACCTTCTTTAAATTCTTCCCTCAAAGTTTTGTTGTGTTTTACTTTGTGTCACTAAAAAATATTCCTCTCTATCTATCAAGGTTTCTATTTTTCAGTTCAACTATGAACATCACAATAAATACAGAGATTTCATCTGAGAATCACTGTTATTCCCAACATTTGATACATGCTCAATAAATATTATTAACCAAGGGATGTGTCAATAATTACTGTAGCAATTGTCTCTTCCCAAGGCTGTCAATCAAGTCATCACTTTCTCCTTATCATATTTAGCATATCCTTTTTTTTCTCAACTGCTTCATGTTCTATGTTCTCCTGTTCACTTTATATGAGTATGTTCCTACTCTAAATATGTTTGAATGTCTGAGAACTGGAACTCTTTTTTTAATTCATAGAGATCTTAATTTACATAGAATTCAGAAGTGGAAAGTACAAAACAAGTGACAAAATGTTACATAGCTGCTTAAATACTTTGAGTTGCATATTGACAGACAAGCTACTCTTGAACACATTCGTTGAAACAAAGGAATTGTTTTTCATAATATAAAACACTCTATGGAACAACAGGAGGGGGCCCTTACAGAGTAAAAGTAGTTAACGGTGTCCTTCATAGCTTAGGGTGCCTTAAGGCGTACACAGTGCTTACCAGAGGTATGGCGCTGGGCTTTAGACACTGTCATGGTCAATTTAATTCAGCAGAAGAACAGAAACTTAGAGACCTCTAATTGATCATGAAATTCCTATAAGTTTGAAATTTTATAAATATTTCCTTACATTATAGTAGTGCTCCAACATTTCCTGTTTCTAATAAAGTGCAGAATCTTCTTCCTTAGTTTTCCCAGTTTCTTTATTAGCAAGTGGTTGATAAGAAGACATAGCTTGTAAATGATGTTGGTGGTATATAGCTTAACAACTGGGGGATCTATGCCTTGAAGTTAAATTTGAAATTTCTAATGTCTTGAATGTTTATATGCTCTTAGAATGCTAATATATATTATCCACAAAGGAAGCATTTTTCCTTCAGTCATAGACAGTCAAAAGTAAGAGACCCAATGTTAACCTTTATAAAATAAAGAACAAAAGCAACCTTTCTAGTAATCCCCTAGTGTGCTGGAGTTGCAGCCCAGAGGCTAATAATTAATATTAAGATTAACAGAAAGTATGAATTATTATAAGCAGTCAGACAAGGATAGGCTCTCAAAGGAACATATGCAGAGGACCAGGTATCTTGCAAACTTGGAAGAGGCAGGCATCTTCCTCTGTGGGCCAAATCTCAAGACAAAAGACAAAACCAATTCAGTGCCACCTTAATGATCAACATCAGGGATTGATATTCTCAATAGGAATCCATCACCTTGAGGAAGTTAGAAGAAGCCACTAATCCAACCCTCTACAGGCAAAGGCCCTGTTCCTGCATGCTGGCTGACTTGCAATTTAATCATTCTCATCTGAGCAAATATTACACTCATAAACTTACTGGTGGACCACAGTTCAGTCCCACCTCATGCCCAACTTGGGAGTTTCCATTTTTCCCTACCGTGGGCCCATCTCTCATTGTGTTTTTGCTCTATAAAAGTCCTAGAAAAGACAGTCTTTGGCAATCCACTTGGGACCCCTTCTGTTTGATTTTTGGACAGAGGCTTTCTTTCTCTCAATAAATATTTTCTGCTCTTAACTTTCACTGTTGCTAAATTCATTCTTCTATTTTAGAGAACACAAACTCATACAGGACATCGAGTAGGTTGGGAGTTTAGCTACCCTATATCAGAAGTAACTCTGTTAAAGATGGGCAATGCAGGGCCTACTATGCTGTTGTTACAGCCGAAGAGGTGTTCCTGGCCCAATCTCTGTCCCAACACTGCTCTGCTCAATAGGCCAAGCTCTGGACACTTTTACCAGCTCTCAGTTAGGTGAAGGACAAAAGGTAAATATTTACATAGACTGGCAGTATGCCTTTGCTACTGTTCCTGTCTCCAAGACGTTATCACAAAGCAGAAGAGGCCACAGAATTGGCTACTGAAGCCTCAAGTGGTCCTTGACCACCACCTGGAAATCTTTTATACTTTGTTCTTGGTTGTGCATCTATCTTCTACTATGACACATAGAAAATACTCATAATTTTTGTTCGGGAATAAATAAGTGACTATAAATTACAAAACCAATTTGACCAAGAGACTTTAGCTGCCAATAAAAAACAAAAAAACTGATTTTCTCCACAGGTATCACAATTTTAATATATCGGTTTTGCATTGCAAAATGTTCTTTGTAAACAATACTTTGATCTTGGTAAAGTACCTTGGTTAAGTTACTTGCTTAACTGTAGCTTTATTTACCTCCATCTGTTCCTCACTCGCATCAGCATATTGATAATGTACTATCTTCTACCTTGTAACTAGCATAAATCCCTTCAACCTGACATGATGAACACACTTATAATGAAAATCGGATGTACACTTTCATCACAGTATTTGTGATGCCCCCTTTCTTGATATAATGTTCAGTACATTAGAAAAGATTATATGAAATTAATTTTTGCATCCATCATTAGTTCCCCCAATAAAAAGTATATGTAAAAATATTATAAAAAGTCTAACAAAGAAACTAAAATATCTTAAAATATTTATTTTTACTGTAAAGAGAGAAGGGGAGAGGGACTAGGAGAAGAGGTGTGATTTCATGGATACAGCAATTGGAAAATTATGTCCTATGTAAAACCAAAGTCCAAGAAGCCTGTTTTTCACTCAGTTGTGTCCCTACTCCTCCACAAAGAAGTTTTCAGCAGATAGTGTCCTGGAGGAGTACTCAGTCCCATGTTAAAGGACATTTTAATATAATTAAAAATCTGTAAAAGAAAAAGAACATAACAAAAATACAGAAAGATTCATACCTCAATTATCAAATGAGGAATGAGAAGAAGCTTGCATGTACTCTTTTTCTATACTATGGCAAAGTTTTAAAAGTGAATTTTCTTTGGAAATGCCAGTCTTAAAAGACAAACAGGGATTCACATGAGAAATAAGAAGGTAACGCAAATCAATAAAAGGGTCCTGATTGACTCAGGAATGAAACCATAAGGGAAAGAAAGTAAATCTATCAAACTTTGTTGAAAACTTAGATGAGTAGAGGGAGTATTTGGAAAATAATACACTAAATTCAATGCAGAAAATAAATTATGAGTTTTTAGGTAGAAAGTGATAGAAATACATATAGTACACTTATAGATTCAATTCATGAATAGTATTTATGGTAAAAATGAGAAAATGTTAAAAAAAGAAACATTTCAGAGATAACATGCAGTGAAACATCTGAATGTGTAGAGAATTTAGTCAGAATAATCCACATTGTGATACAGCCAAAGTGAAATTAATGCACTTCTAAGATGAGGAAAGAGTGCTGCATGCATGAAAACATAGTGATGACGATCTTGATGACGATGATGGTGGTGATGATAATGGCAATTTACCAACAAGAAGAATAAAGTCTCTCACATTTTAAACTCTTGCATATAGACACCAATGTTTCCTCATCACTCCACTGTGGGAATATACCTGTATGTATCCACATCATTGTTGATGGACATGTTGGTTATTTCCAGACAATTGCCTAATTTTCTGACTTTTTTCCTTGACTCTATGAATAGTTTAAATTTAAAACCTGAATTCTAATGTTTAAAATTCTTGATTGCAATTATGAGACTCGTGAGACTTTCACTCACTTTTCTGTTTAGGATCAGCACATTTCAGAAAATTTCTCTTGTGTTAAAAGAATGAACTTAGTTTGTTTTTCTTTCTATTTTTTTTTCAAGCAGATAAATCCTTTCTGTGATCCCAGGTTCATCTGATATATCGATTCCAACTGCCCACCTTGTGCCAGTCTATTACATAGTTTCTTATTAGACCTCAACCAGCTCAGGGATCTGATGTAGATAAACCTTTACATTCCCTCAGATAAGCATGGCTTCCCAGCTTTCTCTATGTGGTTTCCTGCTCCCTTTTATCCCCAAAACTTTCTGGTTTGAAACTGAGTATAGAAATTTGAACTTGTGTATGCAGATCATTTTGAGGAAAAACATTGTGAAGATCAAATTGCTTATGTAGAAAGAGGAGGGAGTATAACCTGGATGAAAAATTTCCAGTATTATTAACATTTTGGAGGCAGAAGAAGAAGAAAAACTCTCACAAGTGAAAAAGAACAGCAGAGAATAAAAAAATGGAAAAGTCTTAAACTGCCGATGAAATACGAGGCAAACCGTATGATAATGGATGTGGTTTGCCATACAGTGACATTTCATTTAATTTAATGTGTCTAGAACATGATGAGAGGTGGATGAGAAGTGTATTAAAAAGGTAGTTGAGCCGGGGGTGTGGCACATGCCTGCAATCCCAGCACTCGAGGCTGAGGCAAGAGAAACTGGTTGCAATTTTGAGACCAGCCTGGGCTACATTATGAGCTCAAGGCAAACCTGAATTGCATAGCAAGACCCTGTCTCAAAGAGACAAAAAAAGGAGTTGAAGATATCCAAAATACATAGTAAAAAATTGGGGGTCCCAGAAATATGGCAAAATTTATTTTTGTAAACTACAAACAGCTATATTTCATAATCTTTAACTGTATGTGGGGAAAGAAATGTCACAAGAGTGATCCACTAAATGTCTCTGTCATGTTTCCTTGAAATCAGTTTTCAACACGGGCACTGACATTGCTACTATTACTCTACACCATTCTTCTTTGAAACTCTTTGGGTCTTATGTTTGAAGCTGAGAGATTATTAGTAGAAATATGGGGAGACAAATTTCCTGAAGGGGAACTTGGTTTACCTGCAATCCTCTCTTTTTTTCTTAGTCTTACTGAATGAAAGAAAAATTCAGTAAAAGGAGTTATTTGGCAAAGAGTGGAAATTTGAACATCAAATTTGATTTATTGCTATGTATTTTAAAAGATAGTATAAGTGCCTAAAAATTTGCATAGTTTTATAAAACACACCTACCCTTACCCCACCTTTGGCACTCAAAATGACAAGCTGAGAGCAATACAAGATAATAAGTGCTGGAAATGCAGTTAAATGCAGAATAAATGGATCCTTTTAAAGGATAAAATTCTTAATGGTTACTTAACCTACATATGACTCCATTTCTCCTACAGAAAAATAAAGACAGTATTTATTATTCATAAAACTTTTTAATATGTCACCTCATAAATCTTCTATCTCCTTGCGTGACCTAGAGACAGAAAAATACAAAAGCTTTAAAGCTGGAACTCAATTTCAGAGGCAGTGGTTGCTACACCCAGTGGCTTGAGATATTGTCATTTCAAGCTGTTGTAGGAATTGCTATCTTTCACAACCCTGAACTGAATAATCTGGACTTTGGCCTCAATGACTTATGTAAAAATATAATATTAGCATAGAAGGACACACCAAAGTGATCAACATTTTATGATATTGCGGGGCTGTCATATGGATTTTGAATGGTATTAGTGTTGAATGCATTAACGTTAATGAAGAACTTAAAAATGGCCTCTTAACAACCTTACTGGGATATTACTGCTTTTAAATGGCTTTTACTCTGTCCTTGGAATCCACATGATACATGTGACAAAGACTCATTCCCTGTTGAGAAAGGATTAGAAGGATATTAATTAAATCTTCCTTGCAACATTTTCCCCTTGAGCTATTCAATATGCCAAAGTGGTATGACAATGCTATCCTTTCGATAAGTCTACACGTTAAATAACTATTGGGCTTAAACACACATCCTACTTTTCCTTTTTTAAAAATATTAGACCATAATTTTTCTTCTTGTCTTTTTAACCTGACCCCTTCAAGTCAGTGCCACCTCTGTGATTTGTAGTTACCTTTCAGTTTTCCACATTAGGACAGTCACAAAGTGTGTCTACGTGTTTCAGAGTCCATTAATTCACTTGACTTCAATTGCAGTGACAAATTTAAATAGCCTAAGGATGTTTGTTTAACTGATCCTCAAGACAAATAAGTCTCTAACGTGATTTACTAGGTGGAAACCGTACCTGTGAGTTGTTCCATAACTTTAGATGAAACCCAAGTTCGTGAATCTTTCTCAGCACTACTAAAATCATGCTTCAGTAATTGTAATGATCCCAATTCTCTATTTATCCAATCAATATATTGTTGTTTTTAAAATCACACAAATTATTATCTATTCAGTTTTTAGAAGATTCTTGGTATAAATTTATTAATTTCAGAGACCAATGTATTTACCCTGTAATATAAAATAAAAGTAATATTCACAAGGGATAGTTTACTTATTTTCTGGAAATAAAAAGATCATTTGACCGTTACAATACTGTATGAAAAATAAATTGTAATAAGATGTTGCAAAAATTACGTCAAATTTAAAGTGTTTGGACAAGTAATTAAAAAGTTCAGAGTTCCTCAGTAATCTCAATCAAATAAAAGGAAGTTGAGGTTTTAGAATGCTGTTCTGTCTGCATTTTGATGTTGAGAATGAGAATATAAAGTCAGAAATGGACTGACTGCATTGTGGTTCTTTTCTCCCATCAAGATGCTATTAATGTTCACAAAATTCTGATGAACAAAACCAACCTGAGAAAAGAGGAATATTCCTTCTGTCTAAAATAATTACTTAGTTAATCAGAAATAGATGTGTATGTTTGAATTAACAATATTGTCTGATCAAAATAGAAATCAAAATGTATACATATGAATCAACTATATTTTAAAAATTGAATATACTAATTCAAACATATGTATGTGTACATATATCTATGTGTAGACAAATACGTTAGCCAAATTGTGAGTATATTTGTTGAATTTTATAAGAAAAGCCAATGTTATTCTTCATTAATTTAGACATTTATTTTGAAATTTTAAAAACTGATCACAATGACGAATTTCACCTAATTTGTAACACTGACAAAGAAATGAAAAAAATTTCTATAGCTGGCATATTTGCTAATCTATTGTGTTAATTACCATAAAACTGAAAATTTATTCTTCAATGAAATTGATTGAAAATTTTAAAAATTTAAAATAGATTACAATGCAGATTTATCAAATGAAATACTCTGTATATTTCAGAATCAGGACATTTAAATGAATTGTAGAGGTGGTTCTAAAATAAAATCCAGTAGATGTGATAAATAATGAGATACAGAAACATGACATATTTGTGCAAAAATGCATTCAAATCATTCATAATAAGTACAGTAATTCAATTCTCATAAAATAAATGCATAAATTCTGTGGCAAAAAAGATCAGAAACATAAAATTTCTCATACAAATCTAAATTCTTCAACATAGTAATGAAAGTTACATTTTAACTGTTAAGAATTGAGTTATAAAATTTCAAGATGTCTTCTAAAAGACATAACAACAGTGATGTTGTTGACACAGTAGTAAATTGCAGTTTCAGTAAAAATTTCATTTTTTGTAACATGGATTTTAAAGTCATATAAATTAATAAAATTTTTAAAGATTTGCTTCTATTACATAACCTAAAAGTTCTGTTCTTTAGTTTAAGTACTGTATCTGAAATCATTTGTCAAAATAACCATTTTACTTCACAAACATCTAATACAAATAAAGACAAATAAGAAACTGAAGGTTTACCAGAAAAATTAATGCTTCTTAGCAGCAGTGATTTTTTTAAAACTGTCTGAAAATTTATGAGGAATGTTTAATAAAGCTCAGATAACTTGACTTCAACATGGCTAAAAGTCAACACTTGAGGTACAGATTTGGTAATCAGTATTATAAACAGGTAGCTTTTATCATAAAAATTTTTGGAGGCATACTTTGTAGAGTATTCCAAGAGGGATCCTAATCCTAATCCTAATCCTAATCCTAATCCTAATCCTAATCCTAATTACTTGGCCTCAACATGTTGAATTTGAATGAATTCCCTCCACTTGTCTTTTAGGCAATCTTTGTTTTCAAAGACTAATCTCTGAGTACTGTCATCATCAACCTCACAAGATACAGAAATGAGTAATGCACTAAAATTAAAGTTAGAAAAATGTATGATAATCAACTAAAATTATTCTAGAATTACAGATCACTAAACTGAAAAGCATCTTAAACATTGTTAAAGAGAAAAAAATTAGCAAAAGGTGTAAATATAAAAGCCTGGTTTTGGTGTGGAAGTGATGCTTTAAGAGTAAGGAATAGAGTTCAGGGAGAAAATAGAAATTTGGAGCAAGTATCTCTTTCCATGGCTCTGAGAAGCAGTAGGAGGAAAGGAGAAGTTAAATAGGTTTACACTATTGTATTATAACCAAATATTATTTGCTATAATTGAGTTAATATTTCATTAATATTTTCTCTGCTAATCTATCTTCATTTGATATTCTTTCACCTTTCCAGATAAATCAATACGTGACTACACTATTTTTCAATAATGATCAGCATATTATATTAGTTTTAATCAGAAAAGTGATAGTGACTGTCCATTTCTATGTGCCATGAATTCAGTTAGTACTTTTATATTTTATGAACTATATTATTTAGCTTAATAAGGTATTTTGTTTATTATCACAAATAAGATATATTGCATTAGAAATAGGGTAGGATACACTGTTAAGTAAGAGACAATGTAATTTTAAAATATTTTTCTTTATCTGTTCTAGTGTTTTACTTCTTATTGGCTTAACATTGACTTCATTAGTCTCAGGTGGCATGGAAAGCCTGACTCATAGCCACTCTAGTGTTTAGACATGATTTGGCACTAAGGGAAGGAAACTTCTTAGAGGACATGAAGGTTTTAGTCTGGTTAGGAATCAGAGTTTTAGTATGTATAAAGAAGACGTTGAAGCTGGAAATTTAACTGGACTATCAGAGGGAACACCTGGAACAAGAACTGTCTTTCCCAAACTTCTCCAATTCACACAGCAGTAATATGTGAATAATTGGTCCTAATCTACTCTTCTCTTGTAAAAAAAAAAAAATAGATGGGAAATTAAAAGGACAACACAATTGGAGATGAAGCAAACGTTTGTGAAAAGAATTACTCTTTAGTTATGACAGCATGTTTGGTAGCAGGAGCATCAGTTGTATGTTGGTGAAGGTGATTCATGGAGAGAACTGGTTGTCAATGTCACCTGAGATCAGCCAGGCACAGACGTAGAAGTGCTGCATGATGTGCTTCACATCTGTGAAAGTGTGGCTCACAGAGGTTCAGGGCACCACAGTCCTCACCACCAGCCGGGTGGAACAGGACAAAGGAAAGAGGGGCAAAAGCGCATCAGTGGATACTCAGTGCAGTTAGACAGGAGCGTTGATTTTGGATGTGCAATGTTTCGGTACAACACCTGCAGATAGCAAAGACATACTGTGAATTTCAAAAATCTAAAGGAACAGTTGTTAAGGTTTTTATCATAAAGAAATGATGTTTGATGAGAAAGATGAATTCAACTTTATTTAAACATTGCATCATATTTAAATGTAATCAAACATATCTTACACTTTAAAGATAAATATTTTGTGTGTGTTTTATTAGTCAGTAATATGAATTTGGTTTACTTAAATTGTCAGATGGTATCTCAAGTATCTCTGGAAAACACTATTCATTGAAATCCCTATATTATGTCACTTGAATGTAAAGGATATTTAACTGGTTAATATGTTCAACTGTTAATTTTTCCATTGGATAATCTTTATATTGATTTCTGTTTTAAAATGAAAATAACTTATTTACCATAATATGAAAGTTTCAGAATCATAACTTGTTTGTGTTAAAACAACTTCATCAATAAAGGAAAATATTGGAAATCAAATAGTGTGCAACTTGTACCATGAATGCATTCCATAAGAACATAAAAATCATTAAGGTTGAATAAAAAGGAAATCATGAGGTAGTGAAGTTTCTCTACTAGTTTCTAGTCAATGTATCATCTCTAAATGTTCTACAAAAAACGATGAAATTCTTCACTATATTTATTACTTCGAACTTTTTAGAAAAAATTGTTACTACCTGTTAACTCAGTACAAATCATTACTATTTTATAATATTTGCTACATATGGTATTAGCTTTTACCTTATAATTTATTTTTTTTCCTTATTTTCCTTCTATTTTATTTTTCTACCCTTAATGTCCCTTCATAATTCTTTCACCATTTGCTCACAAGAAAAAACAGGTGACATTTTAAAATATAAAGTAATATGTGTTATAGCTTGGCTAAACATCTCATCACCAGTTTGTTGCAAGAGATTTATAATTCAAATTTTCATTAATAAAGGGAAAAATCAACACCATATGTTGTGTTAAATTCTATGCAGCTGCTGCTACAGCAGCTTAATAATATATACATTGGAAAATATTCAGCAGTTTGCATTATATACAGGATTGTAACATTTTAAAATGTGATTTTTTAATATTAAGATTAAGACATAGGAAAGCATAGTGGAATGAAATAACACAGAAGTACTCACATTTGTGTTTTAGAAAAGAGAGTTTCCTTTGAATCATAAGCTAAATGAGTATGTATAACTGAAATTAAAATAGCCAACTACTCCTGAAATTGAAGTAGAAAAGCAAACTCAAAGAGGAATGTTCTATATTAATGCATCTCCTCTAGTAATCTTAACTTTATTGCAATGTGATGTTTGCCTTAATATCAATCTATTTGGCATTTTTATTACAATTCCACAAATGGAAAGAGAGCAAATGAACCATTTACTGCCTTTATTTGCTGAGTATAATCATGTTTCTGTTTTCCATTCAGTGGTAGTCAACTTTTTTATTCTCTTCAACATAAAACATCCTTGAGCATTAATGATCAGTTTTAGTAAGAGCTTGATATTGCACTCAGTAGTCATTTATATAACAATGTATATAATGTCAGAAATAGGTATTCATACACTACATTTTACAGATTAGAAAAATACTATAATGCATAACATTGCATATTTTAAATAATGATTATTTGCTGACCACATATATGGCATAAATACTATCATACCTATAAATCTTAAATTTGTTGGGTTTAAAATACTTTTAAAGAAAGAAAAATGTTGCTTAAAGCATCATAAAATATCTTAATAATTTTAAATACATTTTATCATGTATTCATATGCTTGTACTCTATTCAAAAAATGCTCCTAATAATAATTATTAATTTTCCAATAATTAGTATACTTATGAATAACTGTTTATGAAGTTGAAAACATACTGAGTTAAAAGTTTAGTGTGAAAACATTTTATGTCATGGACTTTAGACAGATAGCTACTTTGCTTTTTGTGCAGAAACATAAATGCATCTACATACTTTTTTTTTTGCGGTACCAGGGATTGAACTCATGACCTCCCACTTGCCAGGTAGGTGCTTATACCACTAAGCTAAATCCCCATCCCCACATAAATGCATCTAAAATCAACATTCTGTTTGAACAGAAACACAAAATATTCAAAGATATTAGCAAAAAATTCATAGCTATATGAAAATAATTTATATAATCTGACAGGCTTTATTCAAGGGATGCTTCATGGATTTGTTGAAAGTAGTAATGTAACATGTCATATTAAATGTCACAAAAATACATGATCATTTCAATATACACAGAGAAATCTTTCACTAATTTTTGGCACTTGTTACTGATTAGAGTACTCAAATACTTATAATAGATGAAATTTCCTCAGTTTCAAAAAAAATACCTGTGAAAAAATTTTAACTAATATCAAAGTTAATATTGAATGACTAAGGGATTTATTTATGCCTTTGATTTACAATTTACAATTAAATGAAAAATAAAATTCTTGACATAACCTACATAATTATGAAATATTTAATAATAGAAAATTGTAAAACTATGTTGAAAGAACTTAAAATGTATAAAGTAAAAACTTCATATTTTTTGCATGCAGTAATCAAACTGATCTACAAAGACAGTGAAGTCAGTATCATGATTCCTCTGCTGATATTTTCAAATATTTACAATGCCAAGGATATAGAATAGTCACCAATCTTTCAAAAGGAGAATCAAGGGTAGAGCCTCCAAAAATTCAGATTTTAAATCTTAATCCAAATCACAGTAATCTAGATGATGTGATACTGGCATGCATCTAGAATAATGATTGGAGGTGAGAGTTCAGAAATCTCTCTGGGATCTGGGCAAGATCCCCAATCTCCCAAATGAGTGCATGGTGAAGCTTAAATAAATGAAATAAGTGGTATGATTTTAGGGCTCCAGGAGGATCAAAACCCTCTTGAAGAATTCAAGACTGTGGGGTGGGACAAGGAATGTCTCTGGGCAGCCTGTATTTATTTAGTTTTCACATAAGAAAGAGGTTAGAGTGGAAAACACAGGAAACTGAGCAGGACCTTGGGAGTGGTTCAAGGACTTTGCCAAGTAATAGACTATTTTAATTTAAGTGAAGTATCTTAGCAGAAAGTCTCCAGGTTGGCTTTCACTACAGGAGTGAAATGTATGCTGCAGTCTCTATGTTGTTCATTGGGGTTGCAGCCAGGTGTCCTCAGCTGTGGCCTTAACTTTTCCTTTGAAGTGTTTCTGTTCTCAGGTCGACCATGTCCTGGTCCTGCTGCAGCCTTGCATGTGTGTTCAACTTCCAGCTTCAGCAGCTTCCAACATAAATAAGTGTGATCATTCATAATTCACATATTTCCTAAGATAGTTCAGCAAAGTATGAATAGTGTTTTCAACAAATAATGAGACAACAATATATAACTGTAGGTAAACTGCTCTTTTCTCAAAATATACACCAAAATTAACTCACAATTAATCAGAGGTAAATTATAAAGGTTTGAGTTAAAAAAAAAACACAGAAGTAAATTTTCATGGCCATGGATTAGTCAGTGATTTTTTTTTTTTTTTTTTTTTTTTTTTTTGGTACCAGGGATTGAACTCAAGATCACATGCTTGCAAAGCAGGCGCTTATGCCGCTAAGCTAAATCCCTGGCTCATGATTTTTTTTTTTAGTTATGATACCCAAAACTTAAGCAACCAAAGAAATAAAATGTCAGTTGTGTTTAAAAATAAAAACTTTCCATCAAAGGTAGCATCAATAAACTAAAAACAATTTTAATATTAGCAGATCTGTATCTGATAAATCATAAACACTACAACATATGACTCTTACAACTCAATAAAATATCATGTATTAATAAGTAAGTGATAAAATATTATTTGGCATTTCTCCAAAGAAGGTACACCAGTAGATGACACATATGAAATTAGTTAATTTGATATAATTAGCCATCATGGAAACACAATCACAATGGATTACCACCTCAGCTAGGGCATTTTAGTTTATATCTGTAATCCTATCACTCTGGAAGGCTGAGGTAGACAGATGGAAAGTCTGAGCCCAATCTGCATGATTTAGAGACTTAAAGAGATACTGCCTCAAAATGAAACAAAAAATTATAAATAAATATATAAATACAATTTAGGGATGTAATTTAATGCAAAAGCCATAGATTCAAAGACAATTATTGAAGTAAAAGCAAAGAAAAGGAGAGAGTGATACATAGAGACATAGCGAATGACAGAGAGATACAGAGACTACTTCATACTGACCATGGTGGTTATAATCAAAAAGACAGATGGTAACACCTATTAGAAAGGATGGGGACAAGTTGATGATGAGAGCATAAAGTGTTCCAAACTCTGCTAAAACTAGTTTGATTTTTTCTGAAAACGTTAAATATGAGATTATCTTATGCTATAATCTAGATGTTGATGTGTTTACATTTTGAAATCCCAAAGCAAATGACAATATGAGGTGAGGTTTGATAAGATTATTTCATGAAGTAAACTCATCATGACTGTCAGCAGTGTCCTTACAAAGGAAGCCAAAAGAGCCTTTTGCCCCTTCCAAGTGGTCAAAAATAAAAATAAAATAAAAAGGGTCTAGATGTAGCTAACTCAATAGCAGAGTATCTGTGGGATTGTTATCTAGCACCACCAAAACCAAAATAACACAAGAAAACAAAAATGATCTTTTTAATTGCTGAGAATCAGTTAGCACACCACAAAATTGTACATCAATATAAAATGGGTTATTGTATCAACATTTGTCTAATATCAGGGATATATCAAATAATTTTATGTTTTGTCAAGATTTAAAATTTATGATTTTTAGTAACTCTTTTTGATTTTTTTGAAATCTTTCACTATTCTTTATTTTTTCAATAATGGAATTAGATCATCTTTGCAAATTTAAAATTTCTTAAAAGATTTCAGGAGGTCTCTATTTTCACATCAGCAATCAACATCTTAGTGATTCCTTCACTTCATAGAAGTTGATATTGAAGTCAGTACCCAATAAAGCTAAAGCCAGTAAATCTCTGTCCAAATGATTCACAGAGGAAATTGTCTACAGCATCTTCTAATCCATCAGTTCTTCTCTCTTATTAAGCAACAAGTATTACATAGTCCATTGTGTTCCTAACAATCATGCATGTACTTTCTAGTTTGCATTTTACTATTCTGCTTTGACATCCACTAACAAATTGGAACATGACAAGAAATCTCTTTTCCCAAAGACAGAAATCACGTATCTCCAAATAATGATCCACTTGAAAGAGACAAAAATGGAGTAGAATCATGAGACCATTTTCCCAGAACTCAATTTTATATTGTCTTTGTAATTGTTGTCTAATTGTTAAATCCTTGGGCTAGCAGCAAATTTCTACATGACATAAAGCCTACATAGTTCTTGGGTCTTTAAAGCAAACAAATCAAAACAAAAAGATTGGTTAATTACACACAATTGAAATTGACAATACTTTCACAGACATAAACCATATAAAGTATTATTTTTTGATAATGGTAAAAATATACTAAATTTTACATTTGAATTCAGATAATTTCCACAGAATTTGCCTGTTTCCTCATCTGATTTAATTGCATCTGATCCTCAGAGAAATGAAAAAAATATAAACATTTGGTTATAAACTCCACCATTTTATATAAGTGTTTTACAAATAGGGGAATATATTTTAGACAAGTGTTTTGTGATAAAATAATATCACGAATGCTATAATAAATGACAATATTGACCTTGCTAAGGATGTTCCTTCTAGAGCTTCTCTTAATGTCTAGATCACAGCATATCACATAACAATTAAATATTTGAAAAGCAGGATCGAAGTGTTGCATTAATTAAAACCAAGAAAGTTGGAAAATTTGAGGAGTTTCTGAGGTAGCCTTTAAAGTAAAATGTGCAATTTTAATTAGATGCCCACAAAAGAAAAGGAGAAAAAACATATCATGAAAGGAGAAAAGGCAAGGTCATCAGTATAAACTGTGTGTGTGTCCAATGTGGCACTTAAAAAGGGAGGTGAAAAAGACAGAAATGTCATAAGATATTGGTTTGCAAAGTTAAGAAATAATCATGACTCAAAAATGTCATTTAAATCTAAGATTCTTAGATGGTAAATGAATTAATACAATTGATGATAAAAGCAGTATAAAACAATGGTACTTTACAGAATGAATAATATCAAACACATAAATGGAGACAGAGTCATGGTTCCTGGGAGCAAATGGACCTTAGCAGAAGGGACTAAAGTCTTCAAGAGTGCCGAGAGGATCTCCCGGACATTATATAAAGATGCAGCACAAATGCTTAGGCAAGGAGGAAGTGTAAGAGAAATAGGAAAAAAGTTTTGTTCTTTGTGACTGCTAACTTCTTGTTAAAAGAAGACTAAAGTGCAAGTATTTTGAGCCTACATTTGAATACATAATTAGAGAAACAAAGGTTACAACTCTGCTCAGAAATGTAAGAGTTCTCACCACAAAGTTGTTGGTGCATTTTACAGTAGCAAAGAGCAGTGTGAGAGAAAAATTTAAATGAGAAGAATGGAGCTTTGTGTTCAGACGTTTATTTGGACTATACTTTAAAACAAAGTCACACACAACTCAACAGAAACTTGCTTACTATGAGAAACCTGTGCCATAGCACACTGCCCCAAGTCTGTACTAAAGGAAATAGATGGGTTGAACACTTTTACTACTTGCCTGCCATCTGTTATTAATCGCACTGACTGAGTGAGTGACTATTTGTGCAGCCACTATAAAGTGAACTAAATTTCAGGAATAAAAAATAGATGGCATTCATTGAGTCAAAAGTAAAGTTGATGATTAAATGAAATAAATAGAAAGGCATCAGTTTTAAATTGCACTTTTACTTCTGGGACTGAAAATATTTTTCATAGTAACAGCAAAATCCATTCAACTATATTTATAACATCAGAGAATAAAAGTAGACCAACATAATTCAAAAATTGTAGAGTCTGGAAACTTTCTGTTTGATACATTTCAAGAGTATGTTAAAGGTATCTGTCGGAGTGCAGAAATCCTTAAATGTTTATATTTGTATTAATAAATAATAGTAGCACCTTTTAAAATGAAAAATAAAGGTCCTTTTATTCATGTCTAAAAAGTATTTAATGACTATGATCTATTAAAAATAACTATGGTTAGTTTAGATTATGTAATAAATAAATTTAAAAACTTTTTTAGTTTAAATCACGTGTGAGATAGAGAAAATGACAAATTCGATTGTTGTCTTTAAAAATACAACATCAACTTATTTTAATACTAATGAAAAATTGTGTATTATTGAATCAATTTGCATAAAGATTTTGAAAGCATTTCTCATAAATACATGTGAAAATTCACCCAGCCACTACTTCAAAATGCAGAGAAGAAAATGGTGAAAAATCATTTACATAATGGACAAATGTAAATTCATTCTATTTGTAGCGATAACCTCCCCCCGCCGCCTTGACTGCATCATGCTTCCCTGCTGCTATATGAGCTAATATAAACTGAAAAAAAAATTAACATCGTGCACTTAGGAGTGGGAAGGAAAGAAACAGCAGTTCTATGTTCCACTGATTTCTTCACCCCTAAAATTTCAGCTCATGAATTATCCTTGCCGCAGATATTTGACACATAAAATCATCTATGTGAAAGATAAACTTTAAGGAACGACATGTATAAAAATCCTGCTTTAACTGCTAACTTTAAAGAAGGTAAGATAAAGGAAATTACATTTTATTGTGGTTGCTCATGATGGTTTGTTCAATGAATTGTCACAGAATCCAATTTCCACATTAGCTATTTTCTCCGTGAAGAAGTCTCTTTTTCCATTTATGGTGAAGTAATAGTTCTGTAGTCTTGTGACTTATTATGAAAGTGCTCACTAAATCATCAGTCTTACAGAGAATAAAACTTGTCTGTTGACATAACACTACTTACCCATTTTTAATCAGTCTTAAGTGCACTACTTCACAATGAATTAACAATTCCAGAAATATATTTCTAGTGATATTGCTTTCTTGACAATATTATGTCTTACACAAATAAAACTAAAAATAATTTTACCTAATAAAAGGTGGGAAATACATAAAAATTAATATAAACATGGCATACACAGCCCACTTTAAGGGATACTCTGTGTTCTAGAAATCCCTTTTCAACTATATGTGAATTAAAAGATAAATAACCTCTCCAAGTTCTGGGTTGGCAATGCATTAGCATATTGGTTCTAAACAAAATTCACCAGTGGTAGCTACTTCCCTGTTGCCCTGAAATTATCACGTGCAAGACCACTAACCTTCAGCACGTTACTTTATCTTTTGGTAACTCAGACTCTTCATTGAAAAAACAGCGTGAATGGCTATTTTTCTTTCATGTCTGCTGGCTAAAATAAAATGGTAATTTGGGTAAAGCAATACTCGCATTAGATAAAGTACCCATTTATTTTGTATTTATTGTTAGAACTACAATTGTTTTTGGTTATAAGTATACTTTTGAATTACACTGGCTTACTTTCCTTGCTCAGAAATTTTGTTTCTAACTCAATTCCAAATTACTGAATATAAGGGTTATTGCTCGCAACTATTCACATTGTACCACAAGTGTGGAAAAGTGTTTTTTGCAAGCTGACAATTTAAACAACATGCAATCAACAATTGTTTAACATTTGAGTATTTCCTTAGTTTGAATGCGTATTACAAAGTATCATATTCTGAGTACCTTACAAATGATAATGATGTAATTCTCACAGGAGCAAAGAAGGAAGGGAAAAGAAAAAGACATAAATTTGTTTATATATACATACACTAGCTAAAATTACTATACCACTAATTGTATTAGCTATTGGAAAAGACTGGTCAATATTCATATGATTAGATCAATTTTACTTGCTTACATTTGTTATACTAAGCAACCTTTTTGAAGGTAACAATATGCAATATTAAAACCATTGTCAAATTCCTATCATCCTGTTTTGTAAACCTACACTGTTATTGTATTGGGTTTGTGGTTGTGTGTGTGTGTGTTTCTCTTTTGCTTTTTTATTTTTTCTGTGTCTTTTTTTCTCTTAACTAAATAAAAATAATAATAAAATAGCCTTTTGGCCTCCGTGTTTTCATTCTGTAATATTCTATTTTACCCCAAGACCTAGTTTTCTCACAGATAAAAGAAATAAAAATTCTTTTAGATGAAAATTAATTAGATATTTATTGTTCCAGTTAGAAAATTTACTCTAAAAAACAACAAAAATAACTAACAAAAGATAATTTTTTATTCTTAAATTCTGTAATTTGTTTAAGAATCTGAAATTGCTTTCATATGAATTTTCATATAAAAATCATTTTATTTAATCAAATAAATGTAAACATTATTTGACACTTTAACATAATTTAACATAATTTAGCCTACATCCTAAACAAAACTTTGTAAATAGAAATTTTAAATTCATTCATTTTAATAGTATAGATTCCTTTCTCAGATAAAACCCAATTCATGATGGGGACTTGGATCTCCTGGTTACCAGTGGCCCTGATAAGTATTAAAGCACTTAATACCTACTGAAGCTAGTAGAAGAATTTATTCCCTCTAAGGAATTATTATAATCTGTGGAAATTACTGTAAATTTGCTCTAAAATTCCACAGTTCTTTTCTGAGAGTCATATTTAACAGCATTTCTATCTGCAACAGACTTAAAGTAAAATTAGATTTTTTGGGTCACATGGTCCACAGAGTAGAGGGGCTTTCATGTAAATGGACATTTGTGGAGTCTTATTCTTGGCTCCACTTAAAAACTGTCAGCTTCCTGTAATGTAGCCCAATGGAATACATGTGGCATCCTGAATACAAAGAAATCCACGTGATAGCAAAACTTCTTTATAATAGGAGGAGAGACCAAATGGAGCAACTTATCTTCAATTTGGAAGAAATGTTTCAACGTATTCCATGGATGGACCTCAAGAAATGTCCCAAATGTAGCAAGCCCCAGAACTGTGGTGGATCCATTATTCCAACTTAGGCATACATGTTTCTTAAATCAAGTGTCAAGTGTAGCTGGTATATTTTGTTGGCCATGTTCAAAATTATAATATTATAGATATAATATATAAAGCTCACCTCCTTTAAAAGTGGTAGGGATTTTAGGACTTTACAGAATAGATCTATGGCACAAAGTAGCTGATATAACCCTGCACAAAGCACATGCATGAGTTTCTAGTCCTCCTGCCTGAAAGTAAACTACTTCTCATTTCCTATAAAAATAAATACGGAGAATAAAGATCATTTTATACATCTACTGCTGCCTACCAGGTGGCAGAGGATGCAATAATTTATTCCAGCAATGCGACCACACCTGGATTCAGAGCTGTAAGTGGAGACACTGCTTAACTATATTTTCAGTATTCTAATTTCATAATTGTCATTTACATCTGTCCTCTGACCAAGGAAAAGAGGTGAGCTGAATGAACTGTGATAGAAATCACCACTCAAGGAATTATTTTTAAGTCCTTGATAGAGCAGTAGCCGCTGCAACTGTTGTAGAAATTCTGTGCTATGGTTGTTCTGGTGCTTTATGTAAAGGAGGTTCCAGTTGTTTCCACTTGACTTTCTTACTGATCTTTTTGTGCATCAGTCATGCAGGAAGCACATGGGAATTTAGATCAGTCACCAAGTGTGTGCAATGGTTTTGGTAATAATAAAGTAGTTTTAGGTACACTGTGCCTGTCCTGAGAAGGACACACTCCACTGATGATTTGACCTCTCTAAGCTTCTCTTATAACTCATTCTACACAAAATCATTTTAGTCTCCAGAAATTAGTGATGGGTTAGAGCCAGTTTGTCTCAGGTCCTTGAATTGACTCATTAATTTCCCTTGCCCAGTGTATAGTAACTGTGTTAAATATTTGCAACTCTTTTTGTCAAGGCTAAGAGAAATATTTATACTGTTCTTTATTTGGCAATACAGCTATGCCTGGCCAAAGATTCTGCCTTCTCTTCATTATAAGTCTTCTGACACTATAAATCGGCTCAGGAGAGGAGGCTGTGACTCTACTGAGTTCTAAGACTGATTCTTTTCAACAAATGTGGAGACTTATAGCTACAAAAATTAAATAGGCTTTCCATGCTATTTTAGTTCCAGTGACATGGTCATCAACTGAAGAACCAAAGTTCTTGCAGCACACGATTAGGTTCTCATGATAGGTTCTCAGCTCTTCTGTCCCATACGATTACCATTCTATTTTGTCTCTGGTAAGTATATGCCTCTAA
The DNA here is from genome assembly GCA_004027455.1 of Hydrochoerus hydrochaeris. NCBI lineage: Eukaryota > Metazoa > Chordata > Mammalia > Rodentia > Hydrochaeridae > Hydrochoerus > Hydrochoerus hydrochaeris. Next base: position 38,105 of record PVLA01008634.1, read on the forward strand.
CAGTCATCTGGCATTCTGATACCTCATTGTCCCTCTGAATTTTGGAAATTCAGTTTCATGTTAGTAGTCTCCACTTATATTTCTAGTCTATAGAAAACAGTAGCCAAGGAGCTCATTAAGGACACTGACAACTGCACATAAATATATTTCTTTATCACTTAGCAAAGGCAGTGCCTTCTATACTTAGCTGAGAGGATATTTCAGAAGACAGGTGAAGAGTTAAGACACATGAAATTTATTCTTCCCTTCCAATCTCTCTGACTTCGTTTATGTTTCATTCTACTATAATAAAGAATTTCTTGTATTTTCATTTAACTTAATGTAAGCCAATTTAGAGCTCAGAATTTAGTCAAAGCCAGACAAAGTGTTAAATATACTCTAATTCTATAACACAATGAATATAGAATCATTGGTTAGTGGGCTGGTGTCAAGCTATTGTGCTTTCATCAACTTATTATTTGCTCCACTTAATCTGACACATTTTGTAATTTCCTGTACTTTCCATGTAGGATTCCATAAATATAGACCATCCAAATTATGTGGAATTGTGGCACTTTTTAGGTGTAACATATTTTAAGTGTTACCACTTTTTGGATTACTTTATGTTTCCACTTGGAAAATGAGTCTGTTTATAGATGCAAGAGAAGCAGAAAGTGATAAAGAACAGGGCATAAAGTGAATTAGCGGTCCTTTGTTAGGCAATTACATTCTCTGAAATCTTTCTATAAGTGTCCATTCCATTTCAGGACCTTAATTCATTGTAAGCAATATCCCAGGTTTATTGTAAAATCTCTTGCAAAACTACAAATTTAATGTGCATTGTGACTCAGCCACCTGCATCCTTATAATTTGGGAATGATTTTCTAGTGTCAGCAATGACAATTTTTTTTTACCATAGTTACTGAAGTTTTCTCAAAGTTTATTTGGGCTCAAAAGTTAATGACCTGAGCTCATCATTTTCTTGTGCCGAGATTTTATTTTTCATATACAACTTAGAAACAATTTAGGATCAAGGATATCATTGAGTGTCACTGTGCCTGCCTATTAAGCACAAGGTCCTGAATTCAATTCCTGGAAGAGGAAAGAAAGAAAGAAAGAAAGAAAGAAAGAAAGAAAGAAAGAAAGAAAATAACTTAAAAATAATTCCAAGCACAAAGATAAAAAAAATTTCCTATTTGTGAAATAATAGTTTTACAAGAAAGTAGTTGTCACATAACTAATTTCTTACTATGAACAACAATTAAACCTTGATAATTTCTTATGATAATCATGAAAGTTATATTTTTCTAGAGATCGTTCTCATTTTGCAGTTTATTAACTTATCACTGGTTATCAGTGAGGACTATTTTGCTATTAAGAAAATAATGAAGCACTTTTATTTCTCCCAGTGGAGGACTGCTACTGGCATTTTGTGAGTAGCAGTAAGGGAAATTGCTGACATCGGGCAATTCAGAAGTCAGTACCCCCATCACAGAAACACTTACCCAGCTGAAGTGTTAACAGGGCTGTAGTTTCTCCCTTCCCTTCTAAAGAAGTTAACAGTGTCATAATGTGAATTTTAAATCTACAGCCCTGTGTTTTCTTTTTATGTTTCACTTATAATTTTTCTCTCTTAAATTTCAATCAGATGAACTTTTATTCTTTTGACAGCTATTCAAATATATGTAACATATTTTGTATGTATTTCTGAAGAATACTCAATCACATTCCTAAAAATATTAGCCATCTTTCTGTTCAAATTTAAATAAATAGTATCTCTCTAAATGTCATATGTGAAAAGTAGACAAGGTGAGGGATGAATAGATTAGAATTTGAAGTAGAATAAAAAATTCTGGTCAAGTTATGAGATTCATGAATAAGAGCTTGATTTTTGAATGGTGATGATGGCTTTGTAATTTAAACAATAAGAATGAATAGTTGAAAACACATGAATTTGCTGATAGACTATAATATTTCCTATATGTTTACAAAGATGACATAGCAACAAATATTTTTCTCTCCATAATAAAAAAAAATTCTTGTTGTTAAATAATCTTTAATTTTATTAATAAAAAAGATTCAAATTAAAAAAGATATGTAAAACAAAATCTTTTAATGTACCTTTTAAAAATTTGGTAAAAAAGACATTTAATCTGGAGAAAAATGCAAACAATGTACAATCTGGAATGTACAATACTAGAAATTACAATTTCTAAAGTTTTATATACATAATTTTAAAATGCAGCATACTTTTCTTGATCTTACATTTTCTTTTATTTTTATTTTTTTATTTTAAAGAGAATAAAACAATACAGAACAAAACAGATCCAAACAAAGAAGGCCAGAAAAAAGCAATGTAAGCAACACAAGATTTCAAAACAAGACAACAGGAAATCAATATTGACCACCAGAATATTTCTTGTTCTTTCTGAAATAATTGTCCATTTCTTCATACACAATGAATTCAAACAGAACAAAACAGTATAAAACCAATCAAAACAAAAGAATGAAAGCATTACCAGCCTTTAAAAGCAGACAACAGGGTAATCAACAATGGTTACCATAATGTCTCCTGTTCTCATCAAAACAGCTGTCCAAACCTTTATACATATTGAAATCAAATAATAGAGAACAAACTAAAACCAATGAAAACAAAGAATAAACACACACACTGTTGGACTTCAAAACAGGACAGGGCATAGTGCCTGCTTGGTAAGTTCAAGATTATGAGTTAAATTCCCAGTACAAAAAAATGTAATTTATGTTTATGTAAGGGTATAGCATTCATATATAAATATATATAATATAATCACAATCACTACCTATGTCATATAAATTTAAACATCTACTTTTACAAAGATTTCTACAATAAATAACTATAGTAATTTCTGACACAAAAATCCTTATTTTAAGGAAATCTGAAATAATTTAGTCATTATAGAACAATAGTTCATGTTCTTTTTACTTATTTGAGTAACACTTGGAAATATAAATCTCAGTCTCCTTATCAGGGATTTTAATTAGACTTTCAAAATGTAGTTGCAAATTATCTGTCTCTTTTTGTGTGACTGTATATTATGTTTATATATTTATTGATATGGCTATATATGTATGTATATCAAAAGAGTATAATGTATATTCATATACAAAATAATAACAAAGTAATATATTTCTGTAGAGTAAATATAAATTAATACCATGTATGGTGAGTATTCTATAATAAAAATGTAATTAATACAAGATAGAATAATTCAATTATATAAAAGTCATTATACATCTGCAATTATAGTGTTGATTACGCACCTTATGATATTCAAATGAATCAGAGAAAGTAAAACTTTTAAATTTTCTCATTAGCTTAGGATTTAGATTGAGAAGATTTTTACAAAGTGACTTTCTCCTGAAACTGATGTAGGTCCTAAAATACCTGTTATTGTTTGAATCAAAACTTTACATGGCCCGTGGTAGAATTTTTTATAGTAAGTTTTATTGATTTTAGTATCTATTTACTAATGAATTTAGAAAGGGCAAGTCCTCTAAATAAATCCCAATTTATGAAGATTAAAGTTTTGAAATTTCTCAGATACAAAAGGACCTTGCATTACAAACATTTGTAGAGAAGAACGAACCGTGGCAGTAGCTCACATGTCTGTTGGACACTATCACAGTGTCTGCTCACTTTACAGCGGATAGTTTACAGCAGAGTCATACTCAATAGAGTCCAGGATGTCTGAAAGCAAGAGGAAAAGCAGGAGTGACGCAGAGGGGACTGCAGGAAGCACAAAGCAATAACCGTGGAAACAAAAGTGAAAATGATTGAGCATTTGGATGGAGGCGAAAAGATAGTAGATGTCGCTCATTCTTATCACATGAATTGTGCTGCCATTAGCAGAATTCTAAAGAAGAAAGACAACCTCATGGAAGTTGTGCCAATGAATCTAGCAATAATACCCAAAAGGCACTAGGAAGTGAAAGAGAAGGTGGAGAAACTGCTGAGTGTGTGCACGCAGGAGCAGCATCAGTGTTGAGTCCCACTCAGTTTAACTCTTACTTATTCAAGGAAAAGCTAAAAGCCTCTCTGAAGACTTGAAGAAAACATGGGGTGAACTGGGGGCATCCTTTACTATCAGCCGGGAATGGTGTAACAGATTCAAGGCTGCACGACATAAAAATAAGTGGTGAGACTGTGAGCGCAGTTATCACCGCTGCTCAAGAAACAGAGTGAGATGGAGAGAATGCTGCTTCACCTCGGAAGCTGTTTTAGGTCTTTGTGAGTCCAGCGTTGAAGTCCCTGTGCGCGCCTTCTGAGCTCAGCTCTAGGTGATTTTCTGCTCAGCTATTCCACTGCAATCGCTTTTACTCTCAACAGAAGCAATTTCTCAAGTGCTATTTTCTTACTTACGTTTATATTATGTGAGAGCACTTCTAACAGTCATCAGTCTCTCAAAAACTGTATATACTTTACTATAAATCTTTTTCTTACGAACTTAAGACAAATTGCATTTGTAATGCTTTATCCAAAATAATAAAAAATGTAGTATCATGGAACAAACGTTTAAGCAGGAAATGAATTGCTACCATGTTTTATGTCAAATATTCAGTTAAATCATATTATATTTTAGGAAAAGTAACTTTTCAGTTTAAAAAGAGGTACCTAATTAACAAAGAATTCTTCTCATAGAACTGTCAAGCCAATGATGTTATATTAAAATCGCTAGCTCTGCAATTATAATAAAATTATCTTCAAATGAAATAAAACAAAAATTTCCTCTAAAATATTACATTTTTCTTTTGAAAATTTACTCTGGCAGCTAAATTTATGCTGTTAAAAGTAAAATGAAGAGTCATCACATACATATTTTAAGTAATTGAAAAATAAATATAGGATAGTGATGTCAAATTTCATGTACTATAGGACTGGTAAAATTAAATATGTTGTAATAATATGTCCACTCAAAATAAAATTATATTTTTTCACTTCTGAAGAGCATTTTTATCTACATCTGGTATGAATCTGGTAAATGAATTCTGAAATTTTATGGTTAAAGTTAATGTCACAAAATCAGCCCTTTGAATAGGTAAATAATTTCAATTAACAAAGAAGGAATAATAAGAATTTCTAGCACAAAAGAAATTTTTATTTCTCATTTTTAAATTCAGATCAGGAGTATCCATCTTGATAAAATTCTGTATTTTTTTCTCTATGAAGACTAAAACTTGATTTAGTATAATTAATATATATATTTATTCATAATTACTGTATTGTTTTTAATCTTTTCCTATGATAAGATAATTAAATTAGTTTAGGAAAGATTAATGGCCCTTTCTAATCAAAAATAAAAATTTAAATAAGAACAAGCCATTGTGGATTATTTAAATTAATTTTGCCAAGATTAACAATATATATATTGTCCAGATGTTTCTACAATATCTGACTCTGTTTCTAATTGAGTCACTTAAATTATAGGTTTTTACATCCCCAACTTATCAGTCATAGTTATGAAAATTTTACAACTCTTACTCTTGGTCTGTAAAGGTTAGATTTGATTTGGTGTTCCAGTGCTGATTTTACATTACTGTGCAAAGTAATTCAATTCACCCTCCCACATATCATTATCACCTATATTCTCTTATCAAGGCAGTGACATACCAAGTGCCTATTGTTTCCCAGGCACTGTTCTGGATAATGATATTATCAGAATTCCTGCTCTCACTGAGCTTACAACTCTTCGGGGAGAAAAATAAGAGATACAGCTATAAAGATAACTGGATATGAATCAAAATGACTCCAAACCCAGGATTAAACAGCCAGTAATATAAAATAGCCACTTAACAAAATCAATAGATCACTTTAGAGAAAACTGTTATACTTTATTATTTTTAGATTCTTAATTCTTTTCATCACACTATAATGGCTTTATAAAAGTAAAACTTTAGTGTATGAAGCCATGATGACACACCGGTAAAATGTTTATATGGAGATTTTTTTTATGTACAAGGTTATAATGAGTGTTGCTGGACAAATTCATGTATATGCTTTCCAGTTAGATCTTTGCAATGGAAAGCAAACAGCTTAAAAGTCATATTTTTTCAAAATATATAGAAGATAACTGAAATGGCCTGAGTGCAGACCCTATAACAGTATAGTTAGAATATCTGACACCAAGTGATATGATGCACACTTGTGCTTTGCCTGTCACTTCAATAGACTTGATCACAAATAATCAATGAATAATGTATGAGGTGAATGTATAACTGAATATTTCAGACTTGTTTTGTTCTTAATATTTCAAGATAAATGAGATATGTGTAAAAACTTGAAGGCAAAATTCAAAATGTGTGAACAGAGATTTTTAAAAAATAGACTCCCCTAAGAAAATAATTCATGAGGTAGTTTTGTAAAGAATTTTCAGATAAGCAGATGTATATATGTAAACAATCATATTCCTGGCTTAAAATATGTTATAAATATTAAATATATTTTATTATACATCATATAATAAAATTGCATGTCATTATTAAATGTAATTGTATTCTATAATATACTATGATGTTATTAAATATAACTGCATTATACAATATATTTATTATCAAATATATAATAAATGCATCATTATATGCTATATATGTTATACATACCTATAACATATTATGTATATTAGTATACATTATGTATTATATATAATACCAATATTATATATTATTATATAATTTATGTATGCATCAACTAACAGTGGGGAATCTAAGAAGAAATGCATTGTTAGATGATTTTGTCTTTGTTTAGATATGGATTGTATTTACAGAATACTAGTTGCCCTTTTGCTCATTAGGCACCTATGTATATACAGCCTATTGCTCCAACATGTAGGACAAGCAACAATTAAGGGATCAAATTATAAGAAAAAAGTGATGTGTCCAGAGTTAAATATAAAACCATGAGGTTATTCCTACTGTAACACCAGATATTGTTGTATGTGAATGGAAAAAAATATATACTCCAAAAAAATGGTAAATATGTAGTTAAAACTTAAACCAGCAATCTACTCACTTACCATTCAAGTATCATGTATTGTACCTAAATCTATGTGCTACATTTTCATGACTGACACTGCGGTAGGATTGGCTAGCCTTGCTATGGCCACAAACATGTCAGCAATACATCGTGTGGCCATCCCCGTCACTAGGACCATAATATCACAAAATGATAGGAATTTATCAGTTGCATTATAATTCTATAGAGTCATGTCTGTCAGTGCTTAAAATATTATATGACGTATGACTACATAACAAATTCTCGGGGCTGGGATATAGTGCAGTGGCACAATGCCTGCCTGGCAAGCACAAGGCCCTGGGTTTGACTCCCTGTACCAAAAGAAAAAAAAAAAACAGGAAAGAAATTCTCATTTATTTGGTGTATATGTAATTTTTATGATTAGACTTGATAGTAAAGATAATAGTTCACTATCTAATGTTTTGGTTGTCCGGGAAAAGGCATACAGTGTAAAATCAAATGTCTTATCACTGCACATTGTTTTAAATTTCCATTCATCTTTTATATTTTTCTTACGTTCTCAGAATCTATTTTGTGATTGCATTAAACATTAAATGGATACTTCAGAATCAGATAATGAAACAATAAAATTGCAAAGGAACATATGCTAACAGTTAACCATCAATTTAATAAATACTAATGCATTTATTTGATATTACTAAATGCTACTATTATTATATGATTTTACTGTCATCAGTGCCTTTGATAAAAACCGCATTAGCTGGGTGTAGTTGAGCATGTTTATCACACCAGCAATCAGCGTTCATGAACCTGAGGCAGAAAGACTGCAAAGAGTTTGAAGACAGCTTTGGCTACACAGTGATCTTGAGGCAGGCTTTACCACACAGTGTATATCTACCTCAAATTACTGTAGATGTTTAGCATAGTATCTTTGTTAGTAAATATTTTTAAAATGAATAATTCTTTTAATTTTTTTCCTAACCAACTCTTTTTGAGAGGCTGTGCCAGGAATTGAACTCAGGACCTCATGATTGCCAGGCAGGATCTGTGTCACTGAGCTAAATCCCACCCCTTCTAACCAGTTCTTACCCCTACCAAAAGGCACATTTCTCCATAGCATGTTTGCAGTGGTTAGATTTCACTGAGTCAAATCGATAGCTGATAGAAACGGTGAAGGTAAAGACCATGTTCATAAAGCTTTATTTCTGAATCAGGCCACTTTCTCCTGTATATATGAATGTATGTGTGAGTAGTCCATATTCTGAAAGTTTTCCATAGGGTGAGTTTAAGGGCAGAAGACTAACTAATGTGACAGAAAAAATTTCAAACAGTCCAACTGGCAATAGCTGCATTAAAGTTCCTACTCACTGATTTTAGCCAAACTTATAATGAGTAGCAGGAACAAAAAGCAGAATAGAAAAATTTGAAAAACTTCTACTTTGACCCAGAGAAAATCATGTGTGAAAATGGGCAAAACTGAGCCGTGGTTTCAGTGTTCTTAAACATAAATCCAACATTGACATATCATGATGGTACACACAGGTAACCCCAGCACTCAGGAGGCAGTAGGATTCGTGTGTTTGATGCCAGTCTGCGCTACATAGTCAGTTTAAGCCAAGTCTGAACTGCATAGTGAAATTCTGCCTCAAAAAGACAAGAAAAGACAAGACAAGACAGACAGAAAGACAAAGAAATGAAAGGATAGGAATGAAAGGAGAGGAAAGGAGAGGAGAGGAGATCAAATATTTTTAATTGGGAAAAGAAGATAAAGAAGACACATATCTGTGGTTTAAGATGACACTTTTAAAATAAAATTGCCTTCCAATTACAACTTGAACCTTGCCACTCAGTGGGAGAATCAGAACCTGTAGGGCCTTATTTGGAATTGACATTCTCTATTGTAACTCTGTTGCTTTATTTTTAAATTCATTTTTGTTTTTACTGGAAAGGAAAAGGTGATGTGCAATTTTACATGTTCAAAGTCACATTATTAAAATGAAAATACATGTGTATACAAAGGAAAAACAACAATGAAAAAGAAAGCCAAAAAACAAACAAAAAAGATTACTATCTTGAGGTCATTTCAAAAAACAGCAAATCCCACTCACTGCAAACTCAAGAATGCAAAACTGCGAACTTTCTTTCTGAAATAAGAGTGTACGGCAGCCCTTTGTTTAAGAAGGGCCATGTAGGAAAATGTTTCTCAGGATTTATGTTATTATACTCATCCTTCCAGGTACCAAGAGGCTGCTATAACTGTTGTCCAATAAGGTCTGGTTACTGCTTATACTGGCAAAAATTCTTGCATATTATACTATTTTGTGTGTGTGTGTGAGCACATGAGTGCACTTGTGTGCACATATTTTTTTGTTATACTGGTTCTGTCAGCATGCAGAATGCAAGAGTTGTTGAGTCAGGAAGCTTTCATTGATATTTTAAAGGAAGGCCATGAAGGCCAGGCAAAGAGGCCTTGAAAGGACAGCCAAAGAAACTTTGAGAGTGAAGGTACAGTTTGTATAACAGTAAAGCTCTAAGCCATGTATGGAGTCACCTGAGTGACAGACCCACTGGGAGGGCTACAACCAGCAAGGGCATACGAGTGAGGCTACCCACGTCTTTTGGAGCTGATGTCTCATCAGCGTACCCCGGAAGCCAGACAGAATCATAGGACTTAACATTTGCTTGCCCTGTTGGTTGTTGGTCTTGATTTCGTCCTATTATTTTCAGTGCCACTCTTTCTCTCTTAATGGAAAGTTTACACTGTGACACTGTACCTTGGAATTGTGTAATTTTTTCATCTTAATTTTACACAGTCACAGCTAACAGTTTACTGTAAAGGCTAGAGGAGACTTTGGCTTGGACTTTTAAAAGACACAGGAACTCTTGAGAATTGTGGGAAAAGATTATTTTCTCAGTTGTATGTAGAAGTAGCATGTTAGGTGAAATTATTAACCCATCATTGTATTTATTTAGAGATTAAGTGTGATTTTAAAAGATTTATTTGGATGTTAAGGCCCAGGAATGGAATGGAATTAAGCTTAATTGGATCAATTTGGTTGGCATGGCAGCCACCATGAAAACTAATAACATACATTTCTGTATATGACTGTGTGGATAAAGAAAGGGTGACTTTTGTTACTATATCGTATCTGCTACTCCTTTTCTCTGGTATCTTTTCTCTGTATTTTTTTTTCCCCAACTAACCCTTCTGCCATAATATTCTTGTCTTGGATTAATCCAACCATGATCAGATTCACCTGAAGCCACAAACCAATTAAACTTTTCCTCTTTTCTGTTGTAAGTGCTGGGGATTGTGTCCCAGCCACAGGAAAATTGATTAATTCAGCATCTAACATTTAATTGTCACCCTGAGACTGTGCCTTTTAATGGAAGATGTTGTATGTAGTAAATTCTATAAATCCTAGAATCATTCTTAATGTGGTCCAGGTAAATGCTCCAAAAGATTATGGATTGGTAATTTTATTATCTTACCTTTGAGTGAATTATAGTCTTGCCTTTGAAAAACAGAGTTTGAAACAATATATAAGATCATTAAATATTGCAAAGAGGATTTCTTCTGTTGCCACATATAAAATACAACTTATTCTATGACTATTAAAACAGGGGCTTTAAATATAACACAGTCTTTCAGTAGTTATAGTTATTTCTGTAAAGCAAAATCATTATGTCTCAGGATATGAGCACAATAAATGGAATGGAATGAGAAGAAAATGAAAAAGAGAATTAATATATGTTCTGTACATGTACTAACTCTTCAGGAAGAATGTAATTGTTGTGTAACACAAACGTGCTAATAAAAATAATAATTTTTTTAAAAATTTCAAGCTCTCAATAGTCTCGTGTTTGATTACTGTGTTAGAAAACACAGATCTAAATCTTTTACTGAAAGGATTTATTTGTTGTGTTAAATGTGAAATATGACAATTCAGTATCAATAAAATAAATGAAAGTAAAATGTAATAATTAAATAATTTGCATAAAATATGTAGGTTTCACACATGTGTGATTTTTAATCCTAAATCAACGTTTTTGTTCACAGGGAAAATTGATTCACATTTTTTTTGAAAATTGTATATGTAAGACTATATTTTCAAATTCTATATGTATTATGAAAATAGTAAGCAATAATGAGTTAGTCCTGTAAATTTTAGTTTCCTGTAAATTTGTAATCTAACTTTCATAAAGTTTTGCCTCTATTTCCTATTAATTGTATTTCCCAAACATAACTTTAACCTCAACAAGTCTTATTTTCTCTATTGAGATAAATAGTTACCAATACAGTAATATGATCTTTTTATTTTCTTTTTAATTAGTTATGAAAATGAAAGTAAATGAAATATAGAAAACAATATATTTAGTAATAATTAGGTTATAAAATTATGAGGTATTTTTCAGTAATATTCTGGATACTTCTCATTATGACAATGAGTTTCTTTGATCTAATTTACCAATTTAACAAAAATGCAGATCCCTCACTGATGATGTATTAAATAAAATTTTCCTGATGATTAATTAGAAGACACATTTTGCAAGGATATTCACAATGAGTATTTTAATTTTCCCATATCAGTTTTATTTGGTTTCTAGTTATAATAATTTTATAAAGAAAAGTTTCATCACAATAGAAAAGTTCTTTCCATCAGAGCTTGTAACGACTGATGGTTTCTAACCATGAAAAATAAAAATGTGAAACCAGAAAGCATTTCTGACATGACAAGTGTATTTCCTGGACAAACATTTGAGTTATTTTATCTTTGCATTTTTTAAATATTAATTTGAAATCATATAAAAATTAAAGTTCTAAATCACCTGGGTACTCTTTAGTGTTCAAATATTTTTTGTAAAATATTTTTAAGTTTTTTATTTGGTTATTGTTCACACATTTAGGTCCATCCTTCTGCTAGTATTTATAAAGCAACGTTCTCCACAAGTCATGTTTATTGTCTTGCAGAATATTATTATTATTACATAGATAATTAAAAGCACACTACATCTATTCCTTCATGTCTAGTGGTCAGGAACAAGAATAGTGATTTTATTTTCAGATGATGGTGAAAATGAGCTATTTCTTCTTTTAAAATATAACATTCCTTAAGGGAAAGAAAATGAGATTTTCATTTAGGACCAGTTAACTAAGGTATATTTTCCAAATTGTTTCCTTTTTTGCATCAAAGGAACAGATATTTTTAATGAAATGAATGAAGTGAAATAAAGATACAGGGACAGCAGGATGAATGTAATTTGCATGTCACACTGTAATGTAATCACCACCCAGAACAAGATCAGGAACGATTCTGGTACCCAGGAAAGTATTTTCTCATCTCTTTTCAGCTCACACTCATACCTGATATTAATTACTATTCCTAATCCTCTCACATTTATCTTTGATTGTATCATAAGTTCTTTAAGCAGGACTATCCAATAGATATGTCTGGCGCTTGCTTAATGAATTCAGTGTCCTATCTATCTGGTTCATTCATATTGAATCCAAAAAAAGTTATTTTGCATGCTTCTGTATCGTTCATTATAAGATTTACCAAAATTGAAACATTTGATATTTTTCTCATAAATTTTTCCAGATTTTAATTCTGATAGATATATATGTTTTGAGTATTCTCTTTATGTGGGCATTCTTCTCTCACATGTGCAGATAGAATAGGGACGACTGTTAATGGTTGGCTCACATTTGTTATTCACTGCCTTAGTTAATTGTAATTTTCCTAGTAAATTTATTACATGTCATTATATTCAAATATATAATCTCTATATGAATAAAAATATTGTCTTATATTTTATTTACCACCTTATATTTACTTTATTAAACTCTCTCTGGTACTAATTTGATCACTGGTGATTTCTAGAAGTTTCTTATGTATTTTTTCAGTACTTCAAAAATCGTATAAAAAATCTTTTCTTCCACTATTTCTGTGATATGTTCATAATTTTGTTTTTTACTTATTTTTATTAGTATGTGTTTACAGTGCATAATCATTACATTGATTGTGTGGAATTGGTATATGTACATAAGACTTCTTACCTCTTTTTAAATGTTTTCTGAAGGACATGAAATCTTCAACACAAAGCCGTGTTATTATTTTGCTCTATGATAAATGTTTAGTTTGATTCCTATATTAGAGATTATTGTCTATTGCAGATGTAGGTCATCTGAATATATGCAAAAATATTGAATATATGCTATCAGATACTGACCTAGGTTCCCGATCTCCCAAACTATATGTACGGTGGAGGTTTAAGTAAAATGAGACAATTGGTATGATTTTAGGGCTCCAGGAGGGTCAAAACCCTTTGAGCTAGAGACTCTGAGGGTTAAGACAAAGACTTCTCTGGAATCAGCCCACTTTTATTAGGACCAAGGACAAAAGCCCAGGAAACTGAGGCAAGTGCAGGCAATGAGCAGGACCTTGGGAGTCACTTCAAGGATGTCTTCAAGGAATGAATCAAGCCAATTCAGTAGCACTGTCTTATCATGAAGACATGGTAGGAGTGAGACTGTAGGAATAATTCCTTCAGCCGCAATCTCTATTTACTTAATTAGTGTTGGGGCCAAGTATCTTCAGCTGTTACCTTGTCCTGCCCTTTGAGGTATCTCTGGCCTCACAGACCACTACAGGCCTCAGCCAGGACCAGTGATTCATAGAGGTTCACTTACTATGAATCAGCTCCCGTCGCCAGGCAAGGGGCTGAGGCCTAGGACAGACTCACAGATAATCCTAGAAAGCCAATTAGTAAAATCTAAATCCTGCTCAGAGCCGCCTCGTAGTGGTCTCCAACAATATGCAAAAATATTGAAACGCAACATATTTTTGCACAGTCATGTTTGTAGCAGCATTATTCACAATAGCCAAATTGGCAAATAATTCAAATATTCATTGAATCCATTTGAACACATGAACAATACATACTGTATATCCACAGATGAATACTGTTCAGACTGAAAAAGGAAGGACATTCTGACAAATGTTGCAACATGAATAATCTCTGACAGTATTATGCCAAGTAAAACAAGCTACTCACAAAGGAAAAATTACTTATGATTCCAATTATATCAGGTGCTTGTAGAAGTGAAATTGATAGAGACAGAAAATAAAATGGTAGGTGCCAGTGTGTGGAGAAGAGAGCATGATAAATTAGTTTTGAGAAGATTTGAACTTCAGTTTAGGAATAAAAACACCTGGAGACGGGAGTGGTACTGGTTGTACAACTATGCAATGTGTCTAAATCTAGCCTGCTACACACTTAAAGTTGTTACAGCAATAAAGTTTGCATTTTGTATCTTTTGTTATAACAAAGAAAAACTAAAACTTCCAAGAAACACATTATGGGAAAATAAAATAGAGAAAACAAACAAAAATAAAGCAAAACCTCCAGACATTACCAAATATTCCTGGGGTAAGACTACACTGAACTGAAATCCAATGAAGTATGACAATACCAGCAGGTGAAGAGAAACAAACACTGATGTTTCAGAAGCAAATTGTTCTGATTTTTTGAGAAGGTGGGAGGGAAGTTAAGAGAATTATCAAGTAGAGCTATATATAAATTTTTAAATATTTTCAGTATTTTAAATTTTGAATTTAATAATTGACTCACAGACATTTGCTTTATTTAGTTTTACACATAATTTTGATTGAAAATGCATAATGTATTTTAAACATTATGCAGTAAGAAGTGCATAAATAAAAGTTTTGTGTTCATTTTATAAAGCTAATGGATGCTGAGACAAGTTTTACTTTGACATCTATTAATGTCACTGGAAATTGTGCAGTTAGAGCATTGCATTTGTTTAGCAAATGACACATTGTCATTCTCTTCTCATATATTTCTGAAATCAAATGAAAATCAAGCTAATTTATAAAATAACATTGCAGTAAAATGCTCTATACTACTAAGTATATAAGTAAGTGTAGTTATCATATGCAGCCGGCATATCTGGCAAGCAATATTCTATTTCATACATAATGAAATAAAATTAATCCATAGTCAATAATTTTAGGAGTGAAGTTTTCTGAACTCATTCGTGGTAATATGAATAATAATGTCTTTTTCTCAAATGGTAATATTACAATGGATAGTAAGACAGTATACAAACTAAGATTGAGGCAGTGATGATAGGAATGTATTTGACTATAAACTATGGAATATACTCTAATCGTGTTTTTCTTTGAATTAAGTGTTCTTAATATTTGTACCTAAAACCTTAAAAGAGTTTGATAATGTGAGAATGGAAAATGAAAATAGTAAAAAGGAATTTTCCCCAAGTTCAAAGCCAAAATTGAGACCTGGATTACCTTTGACATGCATGACAGCCCATTATAATACAAGTACACAGAACAGAGTCATTTAAATTTGGTATCTTGCATGTTTCGCTCTTATTGATAAATGTCAATTTAAAATTTGTCAGATGAGATGCCCTCTGCACTTGGTATGAAAAGGTATCAATTTATTTTCCAGAGATCTTATTCTAATATTAGATCATAAATTAATTCGCAGTAGAAGATAGTAATGGACTTTGCTGATGCAGTTCCTCTGTGGGTAAAAAAAAAATATATGGAGTTTTCTACTTGAAATACTGAAAAAATAGGTCAAACTGACTTAGATTCTGAAAGAATATCATTGTGAAAGTGAAGCTTGTCATCACCTTTATAATTCTGTCATATTTAAATTTCACTCCAGTTTCAATTAACTAAATGATTTTGAACACATACTCTACTTATAAATATCAACCAGCTTTAAAAGATAATAAAGCATAAACAAAACATTAACTAGGTAGTAAATTACTGCATGAACCTAACCAAAAAGATAGGGCTGCTTCTATATGAATATAAGAATATGTATTCTTAAGAATATTTCCATTGTTTACTTAATTTTTAATTGAACATATAAAAGATGGAATAATTCATTTTACCACCTTCCTTGCTCTGAAACCATTTGAATCTCACTTAAAAATTCAGTAATGATAATTATATATAAAATAAATATAGGTTCTTAAAATTTTGTATATAAAAATTGTTTTTAGAATTATATAATGATCTAAGCATTGTAAATATGTTCTGCTGCATTGAAAAGATTTTGTATTTTGAAAATACTAATAAATTCCACTAATGAAGCATTTCCATGTTGTAACTCAATTGAACAATTTCTGACCTAAATTTTAGCACATCGTATCTTCATTACAACTCACAGAATAATTTACTAATCAATAAATAATTTAATATTTTTAAGCAAATAAAATGAAGAAGTCTCTCTATTACATATTTTTACCTTGTGAGGACTTTCAGACTTCAACTCGTTTAACGTTACTATGAAGATCATATTTAATAAGATATAATAAAAGCTTTTATTTAAATTCTGTACAAAATCATTATTTCTCTATGCAAATAAATATTTTGGCATTCTAGACAGTGTATATGTTCCTTATATTTATATAAATGACATCTATTTATATAAAACCATGCATCTAAAACAGTAGCTGACAATATCAAAATTTACAGAGTTTTTTTGTTTGCAAATACATAACAACCTGAAAACATATAACTGCACAATTAGGAAATCATATTGTATGACTTCTTTTTTGCACTAACTAGGATTTATAAATTTTTCTCCAAATAAAAAATATAGGAACAAACCAGAAAATATTTGAGAAATGAAAATTTTTCTACTGTAGCAACATTTATAAGATATTTTTGTTTTCAATTTTTATTTTAAATTTTAATTTTGGAAAAATACATATAACAAATTTTCCCATTTAATCATTTTAAATATGCAGTTAGGAGTGTTATACACATTGGCATTATCCTGCATTCTCTAAAACTCTTTTAATCTTGTACATCTAAATCTGTACACATAAAGTAATTACTGCCATTTCCTTATACTTAGCACTTGATAGTCACTATTCTGATTTATTTATGAATTTGACTACTGCGTGTACTTCATAAAAGTGGAATCATGTAGCATTGTCTTTTTTGATAGTTTGGTTTCCTTGACATAATCAGAGCTCAACCACATTGTAGTATGTTTCAGAATTTCCTTCTTTTTCAAGCTAAATAATACCTTTTATGCATATGGTATAAATTGTTTTTCTAAACATCTGTCAATGAACTTTGTTTTGTTTCCATACTTGATTATTGCAAAAAATATTTCTATAAACAGGGGTATACAAAACATTTGTTCAATTCCTATTTTTAATCTTCTGTGTATATATTTAGATGTAGAACAGTTGGATCATATAGCAATTTTGTTTAGACTTTAGACAAAAGCTAGACTCTTCTCTATAGTGTTGTTAACATCCTACATGTCAATGACAGTGCACCTCTATTTTTTGATATCCTTTGCAACACTTATAATTTTTTATTATGAGAGTAAGTATCATAATTGATACGAAGTAATAGATCACGGTACTTTAGACATGTATTTCCTTAAGTTTTAGTGATTGGACCACCTTTTCTTTTGCTTGGTCATTTATGCTTCTTTTAATAAATGTCTGTTCAACTAATTTTCTGGTTGTCTTTTACTATTGATTTGCAAACTTTGTTCATATATTCCAAAAATTAACATACAATCAAATATATGATTTGTAAATATTTTCTCTCCTTCCTAAAGTTGCCCTTTAACCCTGTGCATTGCTGCTTGATAGACAGATATTTTAAATTTTTATGAAACACATTTTATCTTATTTTTTGTCTCTGTTTTTGGTGTTATACCCAAAAAACTATAGCCAAATCTTCTTGTTCTAAAACACTATTTTATAACACTCCAGTTTTTATTTCTCTACAATTCTATTTTTAAAAGATTCTACATCACCCAGCAGTGAATTTATTATTGTCAAATTCTATTTCTTGCTGACATCATTTTTTATCTGCCTCTTTGTTCCCACTTTT
Organism: Hydrochoerus hydrochaeris; assembly: GCA_004027455.1. Lineage (NCBI taxonomy): Eukaryota > Metazoa > Chordata > Mammalia > Rodentia > Hydrochaeridae > Hydrochoerus > Hydrochoerus hydrochaeris. The sequence goes on from PVLA01008634.1 coordinate 56,015, forward strand.
TCTCTTGCATTTTGCTATATTTTGTAATAATGCCTCCTCCTATATTTGCTTGTTTCTTTCATCAGTTTAGTGAATAATTTTCTATTCATCAGTTTTATAAATATTTCTCAAAGTTAATCAGAGCACATCAGTTTGTGATGATTTTCAGAAATAGACCAAAAAAAAAAAAAAACCCACATTCCCACAGATAGTTTCAGTTAAGTTCAAAATGTTTCAGAATTCTTCATTTCTTAAGTCCACCACAAGAGGTTTTGACACTTAATAGTAGGCTCCAAATTTGATTGAAATCTTACCTTAAAAGCAGAAATAATTCAAAAGTTTTTAATTCAAATCCAATCTTCATCACAATTTAATCAAAACATGCATATTGTCATAAATAAAAGCCTTTTACATGACATTGAACATTTTAAAGCAAATAATACGATCTCCTTGTGAGATTTTATTTAATGTCATGGATTTAACTGTATTTTAATTGCAATGCAATATGGACTGCATGAAGCAACATTTGTTGAATACAAAATAAATATTTAACAATCATATAAATGATTACAAATGGCTAGATGATTGATCTTTAAGCTCATTTTCCTCATTGCTACTTCAATTTAATTTCCTAATGTTTGTTGCCTCCTAGCTGAATATTTTTCAAATTTTTCAAAACAACATCTAGTATGTGACTGTTGCAATTGCTTAATATCCACATTCCTAATTCTCATTAATTCACCACACAATAACCTAAAGTAGATCATTTTAAAACACATTCCTTCCCTGTATGTAAATTATGTAAAGTGCTATCTACTCTTTTTAACATCTCTATAATCTTCTTTCCTTTTTTGCCTGTACTATCATGCCTCAGTTTGGGATTTAGTTGTCTCTCACCACTTCAAGTTTAGCATTAGAAGTCCATTTAGAAATGTTTAGTGAACATAATAGGACATAATGTGTTCATTATTTATGCATATGTTATTGATATATATTTTCTTGTAGATAAGAAACAAGGGCTTATTTGAAGTAGTGATAGATTTTTTTTGCCTCCACTACATATACTTTCCTATTTTCTACGTTTTCATTTAGGTTAATAAGCCAAGAAAATGATGTAACACAAGAACTGATTAATGATATATCTAGCAGGTATCATAATAGCCTAAAGAGCAGCAACAGTCCTCTGTACAACTGCCCAGCTCTTTTCACAGGTCGCAACTGTGAGTGGAAGCGAAAGTTATACACTCGGATCTGTTGTAAATAAAACACAGAATACACAGAACAGTATTAGAGATTTTGCTTTAGTTTTAGTTGAATAAAACTTAACATGATCAATGATTAACATAAGAATACTTAATGTTACACCATCAAAAAATGAATATATATATTAAACTTAGAGTAGAGCATGGAATTGTTGATGAGAGTTAGTGACATGCATTAAAGCACAATAAGACAGGTTTTTATTCAGGACCATTGACATATGCATTAGGACTACCTAGTTTGGAGTCCTACAGTTAGAGAGATTGAGCTCTACTCCAAAAACCGTATGGGCAAGAAGAAATTTATATACAAAAGCAGAGTGGGGTAGTAGGCAGAAAATTAATAAGGAAAATATGTGAGTAAGGCAGATTTTGACTACTTGTAAGTGAAGTCAGGCCTAGTGATATTACCTATGGAATGAAGGAGGATGAAGAAATCAGTTAGATATTGGGGTGATCAGATATTAGGGACAGGCATGACTACCAAACTGACCTAACAGCATTCCTCACTAAAAACGCATTTTACAAAGAAGGAGAGATAAGAGCTGGAATTATCCCTCAGTGATGGGATAATTGCTTGGCATGTAGAAGGTCTTGAGTTGTATACCAAGTACTTTGAAAGAGAGAAAAATAATGCACAGATGAGCCTGGGAGAGGTTCGGGAGATTAGTAAAGATTTGGCTGGAGGAAAAAAATATCTGACTATAAATAGATAGCCAGAGAAAATTGAATAAGTTGATAGGAAAAAGGAAATTGACATATATTTCTCTGAAATTAGCAAATAAAATTATTAAATTTTCTTATAAAACCAGCATAAGTGTGCTCAAATTTTAAGATGATACCTGTAGCTAATGGCAACATACTGAGTCTTGCAGCATAAAATAGAGGTTAATGTGATTCACATTTCCTTTATTTATATCACTGCTATTTCAATTCGCATCTTGCATCATTCCTTAACTTTACTGCAAAAATATTAAAATTCTTATGTGCATTTTTATTTTTCATTTTTTCTACATTTGCATAAATATATTTTGTATAAAATTATTTGTATAGAAAGCAAGATGCTATGCAAAAACTATCACACATGAACAGAGAATGTATGACATGTTATTCATTTGGCAAGAAAGCATTGACTTACACATGAGATTTAAACACTGTGCACAGATGGTAGCTGAATCATATCTTGATATAAACTCATTGAAAATGCTGTATGAGACAAAGTAACAGTAAGTTAGAATAAAGAGAAATGTATATGTAATTGTTATTTTCCTATAATTCTCTTTTATTTTTCATAAATAAACCTTCAAAAAATAAATCATTGCAATTAGTTCTACAATATCATTTGAGAAATATATTGCCAAATTAAACTCCATTTAAAAATCATTAAAATTTCCAAGTTACACTTAAATTTGATATAGTCATATTTCTTAACCTTGCCTCTTTGGCATAATATTATTATATTATGTTTACTCCTTTCTCTAAGATTTGGTTTGGGGCTGGGGATTTAGCTCAGTGGCATAAGAACCTGCCTTGCAAGTGTGCAGTCATGAGTTTGATTCCCGGTACCAAAAAAAAAAAAAAAAAGATTTGGTTTTACTAATCTCGATGGAATTTGTTAAAATGGTTTCCTTGAAGTTTTCAGAATATTAGAGATGTACAGATGGTATCTAGTCCCAGAGACACATCAAAGTCTCGTGACAAACTTGACTGGCAATAGAATAACAGTCTTGGCAGCATTATTTGAGTAAGCAGAAATTCTATTGGTATGCATGCACCCGACCACACCAACAGTCATAGTGTCAGTACCTGAAATAGAAATCACACAAGTTCTTTGAATGTTCTTAGTAATCCATGACGTCCAGCAGAGCAAATGGGATTTGAGTGGTAGTGAACAAAACACCACAAAATAGGTGATGCTGAAGATGGTAAACTTGAGCTTAAAATATGTGAGCTATTTAGTCATTGAAAGGAAATTTTTAAATAGCAAGTAGATTGACACATATGTACTCATATACTCATTCACAGACTAGGAAGTGAAAAAAAAAAACTACTGTTAAATGCTGGTATATAGATAAAGCTTGAAACAGCTCAATGTCATTTGTAGGAAAAGGAATGTAATTAGAAAATATAATGTTGAGTATTGGGGTCTGTGTCTAGACCTCCAAAGACCCAAATGGGTGCACGGCAAAGGCCCAAAAGAATGAGACACACGGAATGGTCTTTAAAGCTGCAGGAGGAGTGAAATCCTAGGCAGAGCTTCTAACTCTGCTGGCTGGCAGGCCGGCCAGCAGAGGCTAGGCAGCCCGTGTTTAATCAGAACAAGCAAGGAATTGAGTGGAGGATGGAAGAAACCTGAACAGGATTGTAGGAGGGGTTCAATAGATGATGCTAATTAAGGAAAACTACCCAGAAAGTCTCTGGGCGCCTATCTGGCCCCCTCAGGTGTCTCCTCCTCCTCAATTCAATCATGTCCCGGGCCACACCACAGCCCTGCATGTATATTCAACTTCAACGCTTTCCAACAGTTGAGAAAAATAAATCAGACACAAAAACTTTTTAAAAATTTACTCTCAAAATATTAGCTTTAATATCTAAATTTGAAATATGATTTACAGACTATTTTAATGTGCATTGAAGCTTGTGATTGATAAAACCTTATAAGTTACTAATCATAGAGAAAATTGCATTGTCTTTAAAATAATCAATTGTTCATGATTGGTCAAAACAGGATTTTAATATATCATATTTGTTCAAGGCAAACTTCCAAGGGTTTATGTCTTACTAAATGAATGAGGTTCTGGGAGGTGATTATGTGTTCATGTGAATACACTGTGTACTTGGAAGACTGAGCACAACATTAAGTTTGCTAATGATGTAAGAAGTCATATGACAAAACCTATTTAAGAGGCCCCAAATTTACAAGTTAATCCACTACATCTTTCTTTCTTTCTTTGCCTGTCTTCCTGCTTTGCTTACTTTCTTCCTTTCTTCTTTTCATTTATTCTTCTCCTTTCTTCTTTTCCTCCTTTCTCATTTAAGATCGCATTTTAGAATGGGACAAAGAAATTGCACAATTCACTAAAACTACGTCACTGATATTTACTATTTATAAACCTCAATGACACGTTATTATATGTTCTTTATCCCAAATAATACATGCTACAACAAATTAACTAAAAATTACATCAAAATTGCTCTTTCAGACTAAAAGTCTGAAATCAACATAGTCATTTTCAAGAAAAATTCTAAAAGCACAAAATGGTGCCAGATTTACAGACTCTATAATACATTTACATATTGTCTTACTTTACTATTTTTCTTCCATGTGTTTAGAAATTTTTGGACCTGTCATCCACGTAAAGAATTTTTACTTTTTGTTCTCAAATTGACATTTCCAGTCACATGCAAAATACTCATTTTTTTTTTTACTTTTCTTTTTCCTTTAAAAAAAAAACTCATTGCATCATAGTAATTTATATTGTTTGAACCTGTAATTTGTGAATGATGGAATATGAAGTTAAAATATAAATGAATAATAGTGATCTAATTCCTTTGGTCCTTACAACTAGTGAAAGGAAATTTGGGGTTTCTTATAATTTATATACAAAACTTAGTATCTACTAATGTTACATTACAAGGAAGAAAATATTCAATAACATGTAAAAATTTTCTTAATTCTCAGTACATTTTAACCTTGTGATGATGAATAACAAAATGTATAAGCACAATTTTGCAAAATATAAATTTCATAAAAAATACATAAACATCAAAGTGTTGCTTACCTCAAAACATTTTCTACACTAATGGAAAAGGAAAAATAATTTTATCTGTACAGAGAATAAAAGAGAGAGAGAGACAGAGAGAGAGAGAGAGAGAGAGAGAGATAAAGAAGCTAAAGGATGATGAGGAGGAAGATAAATAGTTTGGGAAAAATTAAAGGCCTCCAGAATTTCCTTGACTTTTCTCATGATAGTTTTCTTGTTTCCACTGCAGTAAATTTTTCAAGCTAGCTAAATATTACCTTTTAATTATAATCAAAGTAATTTTTAGGGAATACAAAGTCTATAGACAGATACAGCATTTATTAAGGAAAATAAAGTACAGAATTCTCACGCATATGTTTTTGTTCTTATAGCTTCTTGATGAAATGTCTTAAATATTAATAGTATTACTAGTGACATGCAAAAATGATCAGCAAGTAGAATAAAATAATAAACTTCTTACCAAAAACCTCACAATTTATCTATTTTCATAGTTAAGTAAAAATTTTCACTACTTATTAAGAACCAGATGCCCCACATTTGTCTTTCACTGGCATTTCAGACTATGTAAAAGATTTAAAAACTTCCTGTAAAAGACTCTTTGATATGATAAAAAAAAAAAAATTCAGCAGTAGAGCCAGGGCTTTAGCTCAGTGGCATAAGCGCTGCTTGGCAAGTGCGAGGTCATGAGTTCAATCCCAGGTACCTAAATAAATAAATAAATAAATAGAAATTCAGCAGTGTATAACAGGATACATAATCCGCACACAAAATTCTACAGTGTTTATCTAAGTCAATATCAAATCTACCAAGAAAGAAGTTAGGAAAACAATTCCAGTTGTGATACCTTCAAAAAATTACCGAAAAATTGACCTAGAAAAGGTGATGAAAGACCTTACTCATAAAAACTAGGACAATGTCAAGACAGAAATTCAAGAAGATACTAGAAAACTACGAAGACATTCATTATTTTTGGGTAGTATGAGTTATACTGTTCAAATTGCAATAATATCTAAGGAATCTACATATGTGATCACTATTGAAATACCACTAACATTCCTTATAGATCTAGAAAAATGTTTAAATTTCATATGGAATGAGAAGAGACTTCAAGTAGGCAAAGCAAGCCTCAATAAAAAGAGCAAAGCTAGAGGCACCACACTGCCTAACTACAATTTTAGTACAAAGCTCTACTACAAAAACATCCTGGTACTAACACAAAAATGGACTTGTAGATTAGTGACTTCATTTTGAAAGTAATTATAGCTTAAGTGATATATGTAGAACATTACTAAAATGTGCAAGATTCATAAAAAAGGGTATGACTGATGCATTAGCTTTTCCTTATTTCTTCAGTGAATAAAATGTTTATTTTTATGAAATTTGAATTAAATTAGTATTATGATGGATGTGTTATGCTAAGCTAATAAGATCAACTCTTTGAAAGCAGAAGTGACTGTAATAATTCCTTATACTTTCTGACAATAACTTTACCTCGAGAGTGGCTGACTTTTGCTGATGCCAAAAGCTATTTCTGTTCTCTAAGCGGAATGAAATTCTAATATCTTAATGAAAATGAATATTATTTTTAAAATTTAAATATCATGCATAATTTTTAATTTTAAACAGAAAAAAGTAAGAAATAATAGTAAGGCAGAGTTTTAAAACAGGCTGATAGGAAAGTAACAAAAATCAACACATGGTATACTGTTATATTCACAGTTGTTCAGAGTATAAAATATAGGCATGAAACATTGTCCAGAAAATTTCCAGCAGAAAACTTTCCCCTCAGTGAGCCAAGAGAAACCAGCTGTAAAATTATCTTAACTATCTTGTGTTTATATATTTTTTCCCATTATATTTTGGTCCATGCTTTAATGCTTTTATATCTCCTGCTTTGGAGGTGTATGTATAGTAACATATAAATATCTAAGTAAAAAATTCAAATGATGTCACTCGTGTGATTCAGATCTTGTTTGATTAGTGGAAATTTTATATCCAACTTCTTGGATCGTAAAGAAACACCTAAATATCATTTATTTCTTTCGAGTTTATAATAAATTACCTTTGCCCTTTTTGGATACGGTATCAAAACATCAAAAATTGAGTAATTTATAGTGAACAGAAGTACACTGATCTGCTTTTCTGGAGACTGGGAAATCTAAGATCCAGGGAACCCACGTGCCTTATGTTTATATTTTATTAAAAATCCCAAGGCAGCCAGGGATTGTGGTGCACTCCTGCAGTCCCAGCACTCCAAAGACTGAGGCAGGAGGGTTGCTGTTTGAGGCTTCATCATGAGTGTAAGGTCAGGCTAAGGTACTCAACAAGACCTTGTCTCAATAATATTAATAATATTACTCATAGGAAAAAAACAAAGAGGATGAGGGAATATGAAACATCAAACTCCTACACCAAGCCATTGTATATTCAACATTCATTCATTCATGACAATGGAGCCCTTATGACCTAAATGCCTGTTGTTAAGTCCCATCTGTAAAGAGTGTGCATTGATTAAATTTGGAATAAAATGGTTCCACGTAGAATTATTATTACTTAATATCTGCTTTTGGACATACACAAAAACCACAAAATTCATTCAGCTCTGACTCACAAAATTCATGTTCTTCTCACATGCAAAATATTTTCCATCACAATAACTTCAAAACTTTACCTCTTGGCAGGACCATTCAAATTTTTTAAGCTTAGAGTCTCATCCCAACCAAACACTGGTAAATTTCAAGGTAGGATTTTGTTCTTAAACAAACTGAAGACAGCATAGATTGGACCCTGAAAAATATGTAATCTCCTAGAGGGGAACAAGAGATCATGTTGCTTACCAAAGTCCAAGTTAAGCTCCCTTAGAATTCCATTTGAGACCCCTTAACAAAAAGTCTTCCTTGGTATACTACTCAGGATGTCTCTTGGCTAGCAAAGATACTACTTCTTTGTCTTTATATACATGTAACCCATACATCACTTCCTCTGAAACTTTATTCTTGGTCACCTTGAGACAGGATCTCAAAGTTCTGACATGAACAAGAGACGCATCAAATTTTTAATTTCCTTTCCTACTTAACACATTCCTACTTAGCACAGAGGAAGGGCTTAGCCCTTCAAAAGCTTGAGTGTTCTGTCCCACTGAGCTTCCTGGGCTCACCCTATGCAGTAGCATTCACAGATTAGAGTCCCCACCCTCATAGGCTAATATTGCATGTGGGTCATTCTGCAGCAATGAGAAAGAGAAATTTGAAGTATCTGTGGATCTGAGGAGGTCCATGTCCCAGAGCACTCCAGGCCTCTTATTTGGTTTATCTCCTTTTCTCTGGCCTAAGCTTGTGGTGTGAAGAGGAGGAAGAGGCTGGGTAATTTTCAAAGCACCCTGGGAATCATTCTGCTTGTCATCTTGACTTGCCTCTGAATTCCCTTAATCTATAATAATGTCCTAATCAAATGATCATTTGGTCTCATCCCCTTTTCAGAAAATGCTCATCATTTTCTATACTATGACCAGGCTAAAAGTCTATCAAATCTTTAAACTCCTTTTCCTTTTAAATTACAAAGTCATCTCCAATTTTTTTTCTTCTTGTATATTAATGCATATAGCTAAAAGATGTGACTCAGCCCTCTGAATATTGTGTTGCTTACATATTTCATTCATCAAATATCATAGTTCGTTATTCTTAAATTCTCCACATATGTGCCCTGATTGGTTTCAGCTAAATACTTATCCAGCTTCAGGTCTGTCTAGCTCTCAGAGTCTTCTGAATACAGAATCTGTAAGTTGAGTTAGTATTATTGGCTTCTGGCTTAAGTCTTTGCTTCCTTTTGTTGGACCACTGTGTTCATTTAAATTGCTCACACAGAAACTGTAAAATAGTTAAGACTGAAAATATTTCAATCCATGATCAGGAATTTTTTGAACATAAAAATTGCCTCATTTCCTAGTACTCCACTCTCACAAGTACTATGGTTAATAGATGATGTTAATGTTTTTCCCTAATAGAGTAGTGATATTTATGGCTGTGTTCTCAAAACTAATAGAAAATGAGAAAATGTTCATTTTTTCAATTTTTGTCAAGAAAATCACATTGTAAGTACTTGTTCATATTTTTGGACTCATTGACATTTCAAGGGACTATATATATATATATATATATATATATATATAACACAAAATGTTCATTCTTTCATAGAATTTAAATCTGAAAATATTTTGATGACAGGACTATTTAACCAAATATGCCATTTTCTTCCTAACAGCATACAATATTTCCATTGGAAACCAGTTAATTGCTTTAGTTTGAGCTCTTTTCTCAGTTTGAAATGATTCACACTCTTCTGTGTTCAAGAAAGGCATTTAATTTCCTTGTAAGTTATCATGTGTCCACATGCATATATATAACAACATACTTTCTTCACAGATTTTATGTTCTTCACTTTACAAATATTCTACTGCTCAACTGAAATTTATTTTTTACAAAAATGCAGTATGAAGAAGATTTTCTTTTAATTTCAGTGAAGAAACAATATTGCAATTATGATAATATGTATCTTTTGACAATAACAAATATAGAACAAATTGAAAATTGGTAAAAACGATTGAAAACTGAATTATGTTGGAATTTAAACCTAGTATTGGTAGACATATCACTTTTTATGTAAGCAAACAATTTGATTTTTAAATTGATCAATTTAAAATACTTGGACAACCCAAAAACTTTATAGGCTATTAGTACATAACTATTAGTTTAGTACTTGTAATCTTGTATCAACTAAGCTTTACTAAAGAAACAGATTTAATGCAAGATAAATCTATGTTGTCTGAAATTAATATACGTAGATACATATTTAAACTACTTATGAAGGATGAAATAATACCTACTTAGAACAAATGAGTTAGATTTTAGTGTGCTTTCATTAACTAAAAAGCCAAAGACATGCTATTTTTTCCTTTTTTTACTATTTTCTTTTTTGGTACCGGGAACCGAACTCAGGGCCTTGCACTTGCCAGGCAGACGCTGCACCGCTGAGCTACATCCCTGGCCCATGCTATTGTTTTTTAAGGATGTATTGTTCATGCTTTTTAAATTTTTTTTATAAAACTAATACTTTTCGAATTGTTGCTATACTTTAAATGTCAATTTATATCACTAAAAGGGCGAAGAAATGTTTTACTTACAAATCCATGTGAGAGATTTCAAAGGAACAGATTCAGAATTTCCCTTATTTTAATAGTTTAATTGAGAAGGCTGGTAATATCTATATTCATAAACCTAGTAGGTTTTAGAGGTGGCAAAACACATCAGTGTAATAAAATAGTTGAAAGGACAGTAATTTCATCTCTGTTTGATATTAGAATAGAGATCAAAATCAAGGTGCCGCAGGCCAGCGCTCATTTGAAAGGCCTTGGGAGAGAATGAACGGCTTGACTCTGGCTCTTCGTGTCTCTTGGCTTTCTGCACAACTCCAGCAGCCCCCGTCCTCCCATGACTTTCTGCTCTGTGTGTATATGTATCTTGTGTTTTGACTAAGAATCATTGTCACTGCTTTTAGGGTTAGCCCTAGTTTCAGATGGGCGATCCCATCTCAATATCCATTTAATTTATACTACCTGCAAATACCATTTACAAAATGAGACTCCAGTCACAGGTTATAGGGATTAGGGTTTGGATTTGCCTTATTGGGACCAACTCTGCATCTACTAAACCTGCTTCCATAAAGAAAGGATGTTTTGTTCACAGTGACTTCTCCTTATAGTTAGAAGACATTTAAATAACCAATTAAACCTCCTTCTCATTGGAGAAATTTCTTAGAATCTGTGAGGCTTATTTGGCTCTCAAAATAAATTGGGACTGGATCATCTTTCTTGTTGTAAATAAGCCTGAACACATACATATGCCTTTTCTTTGTGGTGAATATTAACGCCGACTCTAGAACTTACTGATTATATAGAAAAAGGCCCTGAAAAGCTGAGGACTGGTAAGGCATCCTCCCTTAGGGAGGTGGGAGTGGATCTTATGAACAGTTGTTCTGCAGGTTCTGAACAGCATGGTAATGGAATTCACCATCAGGCAGTTAGGTTTGAAATCCTACTCTGCCACTTCCTTTCAGTATAACCCAAGATACTGTGCTTGATTAGCAAGTATGGAAAATATTTCTCATCAGACAGTGCTAGAGTTCCTAAAGTCAATTTGAAGTTCAGCGTCTAAGGCCAATCTTGCCCTCTATCTGTGGTTATTAAACATCACTTTGTTTTTGTTCCATCAGAAAACCACAGCTAGCATCAAACTGTCAGGAGAGAAAGACTTTGACCATCAACATGCATATTCTTTAAAATCTGTCTCCATACTCTCAGTTAGCTCTGCAGGTAGGGTATTATGAGGTCTTCGGAGAAGTCATTAATATGAGTCTTCTGCTCCATAAATATTAGCTCTTTAATTGTATCTGCCTTGCCCAGAGATGCTATTGGAGTTATAACTTATAGGGAAAGCAACATTTCTGAAGTAAATTTCTTCTTCTAATATGTACAGCTAGTACATAGTATATACTACCAGCATATTTTACTACAGTACCTTTAAAGTGACTATAAGATTTATTTTAACAAATAAAGTACACACAAATACACTTGAAATATGAACACAATGTATGATTCAAACAATTCCTCTAAGTTCCTGGATTTCATTATATTTTAATATTTTGATGTAATTAAATCTTTTAAATATTTTAATCTGTCTCTGTTTTAATCTAAAATATGTTACAAATGTTTGAAAGTGTGTAATACATGAATACACATAAAACTCTGTCCTCAAAATTGCACTTACTTAGTTACTGAAGGAAAGATTCCCTTATCTGACTATATGGGCTTAATAATAAACACGTGGAATCTTTTCCCCTTTGAATCATTAGTTTTGTTTATATTGCAAAAAAAAGTTTCTGTTGCTTGTAGAGGGGTGGTTCAATCAAAGACCTTGCATACATATTAGGCAAATGATGTACCACTGAGCTATCTATATTCTCTAAAATTGTTCTCTGGAATTATAACTGAGGATATCTCAGCTTGTATATCTGTCTGTCTATCTACCTATCTATGTCATCTTCTTAGGTTATTTGAAAATATATAAATATTCATCCCAAAAATAAAAAAAAACTTGGAAAATCATCACAACAAACCTTGCTCTTTTTTTGTTGTATTGCACACAAGATTGTGTGTGTGCATTTACTGTTTATAAAAATACAGTTATTTTATTATATAGCCATAAGTTTTATACATGTATGTTACATTTTTAACTAAATTAAGCTTTATCCAATATCATAATGTTGATTATGAGATTCGTTAGTTCTTATTTTAAGTATTTTTCACCAATTAAATATTTCTGCATATTTTTGGCATTTTACTATAAGGCGATTTGGCCTATGTATTATCCAAATAAAATCTGAAATGAGATATTAATTCATTGTTAGTGAAAGGGAATGAAATGAAGAAAAAGTAGTTCATAATATGTTCTTTCAGTTTGGGGAATAAAACAGAATAATTATATATTGGTGGGCAGTTGCAAACATTCTTCTGTACTCTTTACTACTATGTTTTAAGATATGGTATACATATTGTATGATTTGATGTTTCCATATCTACTATATACACAAGATAATATAAATTAAAATGCACAGCGATACATGATGCAGCATTAAAAGTAATCCATAAATATGTATACAATATAGGAGAATGACATGGGAAAATAAAATAAAACACCTCAAATACAAAGGGTTATAAGATGTTGTAAAACTCATTGTAATTAAACTCAGAGTCTTTGACTTAAGGAGCCAGAATTGTAGCTCCTCATGTATGGTATGAAGATCAAAAGGAAGCTCAAGGAATTTCTGGATTACTCACGAGTTTCTAAACTAGTAAGGTGTTTAAATCAATAGTTTATGAAAATCAAGCAGATTTTTCACTCTAAATATGTGTAATTTCTGTATTCATTATACATATTATGCTTGAATATATTCCTTTAAAAATAAAACTTATGAAGCTTTCTGATATTAGTAGGCAGTTTTACTTTTCTTGTGTTGCAAAAATTCAGGCAAAAGCTATGGATATGTAATTGTTTTAAATTATAGACTACAGTGTCTGTTCAAATAGAGCATTTTGATATATTCAGTGCCACTGAGTTGCAAAAAATTCTATTAAAACAGCCAAACTCAATCACTCAGAATTACTTTAAGATTATTTCTTTTATTTAGAAAATCAATGAGTATTTATTAAATAATATTAGTAATTATGGTAGTAGTATTAGTAATACTAATGTATATTAATAACTTATGACATATGATGTATGATGTTCACTATGTTCATTTAATTCTCAAAGTACACAAAATTGTGGGAATGAATTAGTACCTTGCTGTTAAACAACATTAAAAAGTGTTTTAATTGTTCAATTATGTTTATCATTTTGACTGTACAGATCAGTAAGCTATTTGTAGTAAAAATATTTTCTGAACTGCTTACCATACATGAAGTATAGGCAGTGAATTTCCTACGTGGAGGTTTGCATGAAGATCATTCCATGAGAAGACTTTCAGCAACTGACATGAGGTATAGGTAATCATGCTCCCTTCCTCAGTATAATGCTGAAATTTACTCACTTCCAATAGCGTATGATAGGAGAAATGGCGTATAACCTCACAGTAAGTAGTGTCCTTGGATCTTCTCTTCCTTTGTTTTGAATTTTGCTCCAAAGGGGAAGCCAGGTTCGGCACTGTGAGGCATCTGGGCCATGGAGCCCATGTGGCTACAGAAGAACCCCTGTTAAAATCGCCTGTCTGAGCTTGACCCACTCCTATCCTCCATAGTAGAATCTTTAGATGAAATCACAGAACATTTTGTCTTTCATCTCATATGAAAACTATGGGAAAGGCCCTTAGCTAAGCATTAAAGATGAACACAACAAACATTGCCTGATGCAGGGGTTAATGGTAAGGATTCACTCTCGGGGAAAAGGCTGAATGCAGTTCCACTATAAAATGTTGACCATCAAAAATAAGCAAGATGGGGGAAAGCAAGTGGGTGTGAAATAAATATAGAAAAATTTAAAAATCACAAAAGATTTATGAGTGTACACGTGGTCAGCTTAGCTGTGTCTGGTGGTCAGTGGGCTTGTACCAAAGTCAGGATTGTATTCTCACACAGAAGCAGGGGAAAAGCAGCAATGGCCATTTTGTGATTACATTGCAAATACACAACAAGCATTGGGGTCCTTTAGAATGACTCTTTGAATTTTAAATGGTAAATTTGTCTCTCCAAGGGAAAAACAAAGAATTCATGATTTAAAGCCCCAGTTTAATAAATGCTCTGAGAAAAGGAGTTTAGGGCCACACTAAAAAGAAACAAAAGTTATTTTTTTGGCATCACTTTCTCAGGCAGGCATTTAACTAAGTGGGTAGCGGGGGATTGTACATTGCCTTAAGCTACAGTTTCACCACAGTACTTGAATTTCTGATATTATCTCACAGGCATTGGGAGATACTAAATAATGCCTGGAGATACTTAATGATTGGGAGACATTAAATGATGATTGTTTTGCAGTAATTAGTAACTGATAGAGATTGTTTTACCAGTAAGTACTCATCACAGTCATCTAAATTATGAAAGTTACTTTTGAACTGTGCAATGAAATGTCAAGAATGTAGAAAGTCAAAATGCAAGTAATAATAATTTAACTTCTTTCTTTCCTTTCCTTATTCCTTTTATTTCTTTCTCTTGTCTAATTGCTGTGGTTAATGTTTCCAGAACTATATTGAATAAGGGTGGGGATGGTGGACATCTTTGACTTGTTTCCAATTTTAGAGTGAAAGCTTTCAATTTTTGACTATTTAGTATGATACAGGCTATTGGTTTACCATAAATGGCAATTATCAGATTGAAATACAAACCATGTACTGCAATTTCTGTAAGGTTTTTATCATGAATGAGTGTTAGATTTTATCAAAAGTTTTTCTTTGTCTACTGAGATGATCACGTGATTTTTCTCTTTGACTGTTAATATGGCATATTACATTTATTGATTTAAAGATATTGAATGATACATGCATTTTTGGAATGAATCCCACTTGATCAAGGTGTACAATCTTCTTGATGATTTGCTGCATTCTGCTTGTTAGTATTTTATTGAGGGTTTTTGCATCTATATTCATTAGAGAGATTAACCCATTTTCTCTTTCTTAGTGGATTCCTTCTCTAGTTTTAGTATCATGGTAATATTTGCTTCCAGGAATGAATTTGAGAGTATTGCTCCCCTTAAATTTCTTTAAATAGTTTGAGAAGTAGCAGTATTACTTCTTCTAAAACTTTCTTGTAGACTTCAGCAGTGAACCCACCACAGTTTGAGCTATGGATGACACACTCTCATTGAGACTCCCCAAAAATCTATCAAAAGACTTCTAGATTTAGTAACAAAATTCAGTACAATATCAACACTCACAAATCAATAGCCTTCCTACACTCAAAAAATAAACTCACTGAAAGACAAATTAGGGAAACAAGAGCTTTCACAATAGCATACAAAAAAAATGAAACAACTAGGAATCAGTCTAAATGAAAGAAGTAAAATACCTCTTCATTGAAAATGACCATTCTCTGAGCAGCTTTATTTCTCTCTTCCCTTTTTGATGCCTCTGCCTTGCAGTCAGCCAACAGCCAATAGATAGCTGAAACCATAACCATTTAAACCTCTCCTCCTATAAGTTTTGGTGTGGGGTTTTTGTCACATTGAAGAGAAATCTAACTATACACATAAGACAATCACAAAATGTCATACACAAAAGAACCATAGACTTTCATTTCATCTGATTGGACATTTGCTTGTAATTGTAAGTAATTACATAGATAACACAATAGTGCATTTTTCTGTGGTTTATATTTTGTTTGCTTATTGACATGGCATGTGAATTTGAAGTAAAATTATATACGCTACTACTTGGACTAATGGTGGTAATTTTAAGATTGAGATCAATTCTTTATCACCAGATACATAAATTAATATTATTCAACTAGTCCATTCTTTCTAAAATGTAAAATTCTGTGACTGACATTTTGAAAATATATCCTGAATGGTATTTTTTTCAAAGTAATTTTCTAATAGCTTATTAGGTTCATGATGATGCCACTGACGTTCAAGTAATTTATGGATATTCTACTTCAAAATATTTTCAGAATGGGAAGCTCTATCCAAGGAGGTGGAGCATGTCTGTAACCCCAGCACTTTGGGAGGCTGAGTCAGAAGGATGAGTCATAGTTTAACCCCAGCCTAGACAATTTAGCAACTTTTTCTCAAAATTAAAAGAGATACAGATTTATCTTAGAAAATACTTTCAATGGTTTCATTCTTTGTCATTAAGAGATGGAATTGTCTTAAGACATACATGCATTTGACTTAAAACCACTGAATCATACCTTGAGTTATCAAAATTGGTAATGTGGAGGCTGAACAGGCAGAAAATGAGTTAACCTACAGTGACTTTGCAATTGTGGTAAAAACAATCTCTTGTCTCATCATGATGTTCTAAATTGGCACATACTAAGTGACTATAAGCTTCTACACAGGCTAAATTTATGCAAAAGTGAATATAATAATAATCATACCTTAGGTGTGGAGCACAGATATTTCTTTCCAATGGCCTGCGACCCTCGCTTGAAGTTGATAAATACAGGTGTCTTCATTTCTATCCTTAAGGCCTAGCATGAGGACCAAAGTAGTAGACCACGTTAAAGTGCCTCCTTCAATGCATGATCTAACAACATAATACTAAGCCCCGTGAGACAGAGTGCAAGAAAACCTGCCGAGGTGCTTGTTTTGAACATCTCATACCCTTTTCAATCCTCAAATCTTTATTCATCCTTGCAAAAATCTCAGCATTTCAAGGACAGTGTGGTCTTCTCATGGACTCCCCCACTGCTATTTGGTGGAGTTCCAGCAAGTAATTAACATTTTTATATTCTTAAACTATTGGTCAACTCTTTCACCACCATCACAGAAACTGCACTTCGCAAGGCATGTAAAATATTTTTTAGTAGTTAGTATTATTGGTCAATGAAGACACGCATTTGATATGTCTTGAAAAATACTCAGAGCTAAATTCAAAATGAAAAGAAGGCAAAAAAGTTTTCAACCGGAAAAGCTTCATTACACCATGGCTATCCTTCCAAAGTTAATAATGTAAAGTTCAATATTCAATGGAGTCTATAAGCTTGGTATGCTTATAAAAATAATTTGTCACATTATAATTACATCTAATACATTTTACTAATTGTTTCTTTATGGCTTAATAGAGATTTTCTCCCAGAAGCATTCAGCATAGACAACATTAATGAGATCAGACTTAATTTCCAGCAGACTCGGTGAAATGAAAAATTGGGTAGCTTGATTTAGCACAATTGGCCAAGAAGCCAAATCAAACCTTTTATTTTAGAGTTTAGTGACTGTATTCTGTTCTCTTAAGGCATTATGCGCTTGTATTTTGTTTCGACAATTAAGTTTTTAATTACTAAAGTCTTTTAAGCATCTCTATTGATATTTGGTAGCTATGACCACAGGCAAATTGTTTTATTTTTCTGACTCAGTTTCTTGCTTTGTGCAATGGAAATAATAATAAGTACTATAGTTTACTTTTTAGAGTATTCAAAGAAATAACTATCATCCTGTTTTAACAAGGCACATTCCACAGGATGAGTACATAATACTTCGATATCGTAATCACTTTTGTCTAATTACTTAACTGCACATTCTCTCCCCTTAGGCATAAAGTCTTCTAATATCATTTACAATGCTTCCTTCCATTGACATCCATTTCCAGTCTCTGTTTGTGCAATATTTTTCTTTTATTAGATACATTTATGAATTCAATTTATCTGTAATCCTACCACACAGACTAAAAACTACTTTGTCTTTTTCAAGTGATTGTTCCTGTTTAAAGTTGATTTATTCAATAAAGCAGAGCAGAAATATAGCAAAAGTCAATTTTCATTTTTGTTGCTTTCATTCCTCTTAGAGTGCTCTGTCAAATTATGCTATCGTGACTAAATATCTCAGGCGTACCCTTGGCTTTTTCTGTTCTGTTTACCTTTGCTCAGTAACAAACATTTTATCATTCTCAGATATTAAAGAATTACAGTCAAAACTAATATTAAAGCTTCAATTGCTTTGTAACTTGAATTTGTTTGACTTGACTGTAGCAAGGACTGAGGAACACAGGATTATTTTACACATTCTATTTTTACTTGTGCTCTTTTTCTTCATTTACAAGGTATGTCTGGAAAACTACAATGTTTAATTTTTTTAACTTACAATAAAAGACACATAGCAATAGTATTCTTTGACATATTACCAATAGTTTTGAGCACACTCATTTCAATATTCTTGTCACTTTCTTAAGTATTTCTGGAAATCTTCTTTCATGAGTGTCTAGTAGCAGTGTACTGGCTGTCTTGATGTCCTGAATCTGTTACAAATCTTTACCACTGGTGGTCATATTGACTTTGTGGAAATGCCAAAAGTCACATGGCACAGATCCAGTTATTAAGGAAAATGGGGACATACCATAATATTTTAACAAGTCTGCCTTTCATTTGGAGACATTGGGCAATGGTATTCACCATATTTTTCATCACAATCCCTTAAGGCACTCTCGGAAAAGGATGTGGCAGATCTAGTAATGGTCAATTTGAGTGGAAACATCCAGCTGAACTGAGTCCATGTGGTTCAGGGGCATGGAGGATCCAGCTGAGGATTTTTGCTGGTACTTTGAAGGTGAATGGGGGAACATTGTATGCTGCTGATTTCCCAAGAGAAGCTTCACTGTGGCTAGTTTTCATGAAGCTGAATTGGCTGTTGCCATTGGAGGAGTGACAGTCCTTAGGGGATGGCTGCAATTCTCTTTGGGAAACTCTGGCCTTTACCTTGAACTTTGCCTCCTGGCTCCAGTGTAAATCCCTCAGCTGTCTGGCACCATGGACTTTCTAGCTTCCACTACTGGCCCATGGGTCTTTCCAGGGCAGATCCTTGATATGGACTTGGATGAGACATTGTCATGGGCCCTAGGACTTCATCTGTATTCTTCTGATCTGTAGCATGCAGACAGAGCTCTTGCTCTCTTCTGCATTTGACTGTCTGGGTGAATATTATAAAAGAATCTTATAAATTTATGTGTGCTATACTTTTCCTTTGAAAATCCTAACTACAACAGAGGACTTCAAAAGTGTTTCAGAATGTGGCAAAAATAAAGAGATAAATATTTTAGACTATGTTAAAAATTTCTGAAAGCCTTTTTGGAAACTTTTCATTCCCTTTCCTTGTGATAGAAGGGGTTTAGTTTCTTCTTAATCACTTTCCTCCTGCACTCTCTAATAATCATTTTGGCATAGCAAATCATACTGCCAATCGTTTTCATGTGAGCACTTTGTTTTTTAAGTACTTCAAACTGTGCTACTGTGCGTAGTCCACCATGCACAGTTGAGGAGTCCTGCAAGGTCAGAAGGGCAGTTTGCTCTTTCTGCATTTTGGTCCCACAAGTACCCCTCAATATAGACTCCTTCGAGATGGTCTCTGTGAACAGAAGCGATGCCTTCTAATTACTTCACTGAATTCTTCCTTCCTTCAGCAGAGGTAGAGGGCAGGAAGCCTGTGCCCATACACCTCCTGATAATAAGGATAATAATGCTTTACATTCAGTCAGGCTGCTCTAATTTAGATCTCAAGTGACCTCCAAAGGTCCATGTGTTAATGGCTGAGTTCCCGGTGGCTCTGTTGAAAGGTGGCAGGAAGATTAAGAGCTGTGGTTTTATCTCATTGAAGGCATAGCCTTAAGGAACATTACAGGATCCAGGTCACTTCCTCTTCCTTTGTTTTATTCCTGCTCATAGGTGTGAGCTTCCTCCACTGCATATTTCTGCAATGACTGCCTTAGCACAGGGCAAGAGCTGGAACCTCAAAAACTGTGAGTCTGATTAAAGTTTTATCTTAGTAAGCTGATGTATCAGAGGTAGTTTTTACTCTGGCAGAAAACTACCTCACACACAGCCTTCCCAAGCAAATACACCACTAAATCTTTTGGTCAATAGTTGTACTTTCTGTTACGCATGATCAGGTTGGATATTAAGAATCCATCCAAGAGTCGCAATAGTCAACATCAGGAACCCGGCCAAGATTCCCAATTGTCTGTCTCTAGAATGCCATGAGAAAAACGAAAAACAGAGACAAATGTTCCTCAGTGGCTGAAAGTCAATGTCTTTGGATCCCACCTCCCCACTCCCCAAACAGCCACTATTTACTCCTGTATTCAGTGATAGGTGGAGCTAACAAAGGGTTACAATTCATCCAAAACTCTGACTCCAGAGGGTGTAGATAATCTTATGTTTAGAAGTATCTTGTCCTTGAATATAATGGTCAGATGATTTAAGGAAGGCTTAGATGATTTTATGCTTAGACGAAGCAATGGGAAATCTCAAATGGGTGGTACCAATAATCCTAATCCCCCCCACTTTATCCCATAGAGAAAAATGCAAATTTAGCCATTGTGAATTTGTGGTCCCCAGAAGTTGGATGGTAGGTTCATGATTTTCTATCCCCTTGATTTTGATTTTTAACTTCAGAAAAATACCACTTAATACTGTGCTACTTTTTCTTGCCTGGATCCCGTATGGATTTAATTCATAATTTTAGTGTAAGTGCTAAGTTTTATTTTGTTTATCTTTAAGTACCGGGGGAGAAAATTTTGTTACACTGCCACTGATGCTATTTTTAATCAACAGTTTTACTTGCACTTCAATCACAAATTAGTTGAGTGATCTGAGACAATCAGAAACAGTTATTAAAAGACAAATAGTCAAATTTGTGTAGAGCTTAACTTGATGAATTATTATTCTTTTCAGCAAGTCAAATGACCTTAGAATATTTAATTTTCTAAACTTTAGTTTACTGTTTTGTACATTGAGAGTGGCTAAACCATATAATTTGTGCTAATATCTCAAAACTTACATATTAATTCTTTAGTTCATTGTGCGATACATCATAAACATTGAGCTGTCATGAGCTTCCTCAGATTTCTCCCATAATTCCCTTTTTCCTATGTGTTATTTCCCCCTCCTGCTTTTGTGCAGTTGCTCATTGTGTGTGGTAATGAGGGAGGGAGTGCTGTCTCCCCCAACACAGAAATCAGTTTTTCCAACTCTGAGCACATGGTGTGGCCAGTGTGTGTGAGAAAGATGGCCCATTAGTCCATATCTGGTATTTAAAATGTGATTATTAATGATAGGAAGGTTAGGAGAAAAGTCATGGTCATGGCAGAATGTACCATTGGTCACCACGTACACACTTGTCATTTGCTCTTACTGTTGAATACTATATATTCTTAACCTTTGGCTTCCTATGAATTTCTGAATTTCCCATTTTTTTAAAAGAATACATAAAATCATCTTCTGAGTCATGCAATCAGGAGGAGTGATGGGTTCAAGCATTATTATAACTTAATTGTTTGAATGCATTTTTCTTCTGAGAAGTAGGTAATAGCAGAAAATTCAAGCAAAGTTGAAAGATTCCTGGGACTCATTCATCACCACTTCTCTCTTTGCTGATTCCTCTTTCCTGTTAAGTCTTTCAAATGCAGATTTCTCTCAATTCCTGTCTTTGCTTTTTTTTCTTTTTTCTGCCTTTTCCATATATTCTTCCTTGACATTTTATTCCAAAACCAACATTTTTTCTAAGTGTAGCATTTAAAATGTGCATAAAAATGCACATCTATATTTCTTTCTTCAATATTAGAGAATGCCTAGGCTGGGGATTTGCCTAAGAAGCACAGGCACCTGTCTGGCAAATGTTAGGTCATGAGTTCTATCCCCAGTACCAAGAACAAAACAAAACAAAACACCCCCCAAAAACAGAAAAAAAAATTTAAAAAATCTAATGCGTACAGAATTCTATATTTGAAAATTTCCATATACTTAAAAATTAACATCACTTAAATTGATTTTTCTCATTTCTAATTAATTCTTTATTTTGAGACACAACTGTATCTTTTGTCAGTGACTTACAGAGGAAATTCCAAATATATTTTCTTCAAGTTTTCAGTCAATTATTTGCAAATCCCAGTAACACAATTTACTTTATTTTACTAGATTTTATTTTAATTCTTCATCTTCTTTTTTTTAATATGGTGTCTTCATGTGGAGCTCATTATTTTCTTCCTGAATTGTTATGTTTGATTCCTCACCAATTTTCCTTTCTCCAGTGTCTACTCAAATTGTTTGAATTACATACTCTGTCACTAGAATAATCCTTCAGAAACAGAAATTCTAAGGCTCCTATTTTTTCTGTTTCTCAAACACTTTCAGTGACTGTAGGGGTTTATGTAGGTGTTCACTTGTGACAGCAATGTCATAAGCATTTTGAGTTAATTTTATAGCTGGAAAGAAAATGATCTTTTACTGCTATATAATCATAATATACATAGAAAATTACTTTCCATATTCAAAATTTGAAAGTCATATTTTCTTTCTGGTTGTCTCTATTTCTTGTTTATGTTCTTTCACTTACTATAGACCTCACAACCCTTTTTACTTTTGAATCAACCTTCTAAGACCCAAGGCCATCCTAATTGGTAGGACTCAGCTTCTATATCATGGACATCACATTTTAATTTCAATTTTGAAGACAATGTCTTATTGTTTGGGTAGGGTTAATATTAACTGTGCAACCATCTTCAAAATCTGCTGATTTCTCCTGAAATAGACTGATGTGTTCTATCAAAATCCACATGGTAAAAACCCTGCCTCATACACAATGGCATTAAGTGGAAGGTCTTTGGGAGGTGACAGCAGAGAACCTACAAATAGAATCAACAGAGACTACCTAGAAAAGGGCACCACTTACTCTTTCACTCTGTCATCCATTTGAGGTTATAGAGGGAAGATGCGTTAGCTCAGTTAGGAAATGAACCTTCAACACACATCCACTCCAGGGGAGTTGACTTGGAGTCTTACACCTAAAAATTGGGAGCAATATATTTCTATTTTTTATGTGGTTGTTGCTGGTAGCAAGACAAAATTCTTCATACTGGATTCAGACGAAATTAGAGCCATTAAGTTATGAAGTGGAAAAATGTTTGCTTACTTGTCACGGATAAGTATCTTCTCAAGGACTTTATAAAGGGCCATGAGAAAACCCATCATGTTCAACATAACGTCCCGTACTTTACACTTCTCTCATTAGACACAGAATTCTCTGACATAGTTCAACATCCTTTAAGAAAGACTGCAGCATTTCAGACAAGAGTCATGACAGCAACCTTGCTGAGCAATGGCATGTCTGTCAGAGTCCAGGCCGACTCCTGCCTCATGTCTGAAAAACCGAGGAACTTTCTATCCAAGTAGCTCATTTATGTGTCTCCTTTTTTCTTTTCTTTTCCTCTCAGGTGTTTTTTGTTTGTTTGTTTGTTTGTTTGTTTTGTGGTAATGGGGATTGAACTCAGGGCCTTGTCTCCTTTTTGCTTCAAGAAAATGCTACTTACATCAAACTCTGTAAATGTGCACATGGTTTAGCACGGCATGCATATTATTATTGCCATGCTTTGCTGTCAACAAATATCATTATATTTTGAAATATTTCTCTGATTGTTAATTACTTTGACATTTATAACCAACCTAATTTATGGTAGTTTTTTTTTTAAGGTAGCCTAATAGCCTAAGACATTACCCATGAGACAAATAAATATTTATTTAAACACGTTATACTTTTTCAATAAAGTCTGTGTACCTTTAATTGACTATTTTTCACTCAAGCCAAACAATATTATAAAAGATAATTAAAGTGAAAACTCCATAAGGATATTTGAAGAATAATATTACATTATTTTATGTTGATATTTAATTAGTATCTTCAGAACAAGCTCCACCCCCTAAGAACAAGGCAGCTACAAGTCAGCATCTCCATGAACCGAACACCTTCCAAAAACCCCAACTTTGCACACATGAGCCTTCTTGGGAATGTTCCAGACTTAAAGACTCTTTTTTTTAGAGGTGTTTATAGAGATTTCCACAGCATCAGTGTTTTTCAACCATCAATATTCCCTTCAGAGTCTCTCTCATACTTACATACTTGATGTGAGTAAGATTTTTAACTACAAAATGGAGGAGATGTATGGACAAAAATTCCCATTTCAATATATTTAAAAATAAAGAATTTCAAGCACAGAGACATTGACAGATTATAGGTGATCTTTTGATATGTATGCATTCTATAATGTTCAAATAATTGTATTTCTATCTCCTCAAATATTTTTTCTTATGATGCAAACACTCAAAATCCTTGCTTCCAGTTTTTTGAATGAATGATCTGCTTTCTTCCATGCAGGTAGAGGAGAGACATTTCTACGTACATCTGAGAGCCTTGCTCGTTGATTTTGTTCAGTCTTTTAAATTATGTGATGAAGGCTGTCACAGTCTATGTCGGTGGCCCCCAGGCCTCATGTCTTTGCAATGTGCATTTGTGATTGGTTCATTGTCTAGCGCTTGGATTGATGGTGTCAGTGCTACACCCACCTAGGGGTGGAGCCAGAATACAGTGTAATGGCTGGAAGAAGGTGTGTGTGTGTGTGTGTGTGTGTGTGTGTGTGTCTTGCTGTTTTCCCCCCTGTTGTTTGCAGCTGCCATGAACTGCAGCCCCACCATGCCACCCTGCCTTAGAGCCAACTGAGCATGGACTGAAACCTCCAAAAACTGTAAGAAATAAACCTTTCCTTTCCCAACTTTGGGCATCAGGTATTTTGTCTCAGCCATCAGTAAAAAGAAACTAAGGCAAAGTCCATCCATATTAAGAGGAAAAATCTAGTTTACTTAGTGTATGGATATAATAATCCTGTCCAAAAATATACTCATCCAAAATATTTTACCAAATATGTGGGCATGTCAGTCAAACATTTTTTTAATCCTATTTTTTTTTTATCAGTACCAAGGATCGAACTCACTACCATGATCTTGCAAGGCAGGTGCTTATGCTGCTGAGATAAATCCCCAGCCCCCACCCAGTCAAAGTGAATCATAAATTTAACAATCACACTATCATATGAAATTCTCCATCTCTAAACAAATCTTAAAGGATATCTCTTCATATGACTATATTTTAGGAGTTTTCTTCCTCCAAATGTTATACTAAGTATTTTCTGGGTAATTTCATAAGTAAGTTGTAAAAAAAAAGTTTCAAATTGTTAAATAAGAACAAAATTAATCATAGACATTACTTGGCACATTTTTAATAAATTACTAGAAAGGTATAAATATCAAGAACAGATGACCTGCTCTTATACTGACCAGGTCTGAGAATGCAAAAAGAGTGCTCAAAATTGTACTCTTTCTCCCATTTTTGAGCATGCTTGGTTTAAGATTTAGAAGAAGAGAAATCTAGAAATTTCATATGATCAAATATTGTTTGATCCATATTTCCCTCTAGGTATCTTTCCAAATGTGTTAAATACATCATATTACCTCATATTACAGTGATGTATCACATTCATGTTTGTATCAGCACAATTAAAAGTAGGTAAATTATGGAAGTGGCTACAAGTTCCTCAATGAATAAATAAAGAAAGTGAGGTGTTGGAGACCACTATGAAGCAGCTCTGAGCAAGATTTAAAATTAACAAATTGGCTTTCTATATTTATCTGTGAGTCTGTCCTAGGCCTCGGCCCCTTGCCTGGAGATGGGGGCTGATTCATATAAAATGAACCTCTATTAATCACTGGTCCCGGCTGAGGCCTGTAGTGGCCTGTGATGCCAGAGATACTTCAAGGGCAAGACAAGGTCACAGATGAGGACACCTTGGCTCCAATCCCAATTGAGTAGATAGAAACGGCAGCTGCAAGCATCTCACTCCTGCAGTCTCACTCCTACTATAAATGTCATCATGGAGAGAAGATAGTTCTTCTAAACTGGCATAATTTCTACTTGAAATCTTTGAAGTGACTCCAAAGGTCCAGCTCATTTCCTGCATTTTCCTCAGTTTCCCCTCTCTTTGTTTGAAAACCTAATAAATACGTACTTCCCAGAGAAGCTCTTTGTCTCAGTCCCTAGAGTCTTGAACTGTGATAGAGGGTTTTGATCCTCCTGGAACCCTGAAATCATATCCCTTGTCTCATTTATTTAAGCTTTTACCGACCGTACACTCCTTTGGGAGATTGGGGAGATTGGTCAGGTCCCCAGTAGTGTGGTAGCAACACACAGCTGCGTACTTCTCTGCCATGAGGAAGAATAAACTTGAGTCATTTTTAGGGAAATGGAGGTACCTTGAAAGAGTGATACTAACTGAAATAAATGAGACAAACAGGTTTAAATATCTCATGCTTTTTCTTATGTATGAAACCCAAAATATAAATAACCTGATAAAAGATACACTGTATGAAGTAAGGAAATAGATCTTTTTCAATGGAAA
This sequence comes from Hydrochoerus hydrochaeris, assembly GCA_004027455.1. Taxonomy (NCBI): domain Eukaryota; kingdom Metazoa; phylum Chordata; class Mammalia; order Rodentia; family Hydrochaeridae; genus Hydrochoerus; species Hydrochoerus hydrochaeris. The sequence goes on from PVLA01008634.1 coordinate 82,488, forward strand.
CAGGGTCAAGAGATGGAATGAAAAGGAGACAGAAACAGAGAGAGGGGAAAAGGGATTAAAAAAATAATTGGATTGTGTTATATGCATACAGTAAATCACCACAAGGTATGTAATTATTCAGTTCTACTATGTAAGCATGTCCTAATAAAGCACAGAAAAATGAAAAAAATTAAAAAGAACCAGTAATTACAAAAAGAAACAATACAAGCAACCACAGTTATATAAATTATATTTTTAAACAAAGATTAATATGGCAGAGAAGGCATATGATGCTAAAATATTTAATAGCAAAATCTCCTCCTTTTCTATCTTATACGAATTTGTGTATTTTCCACATCATCTTTTCAGTGAGCCTACTGAGAAATTATATTGGGGCTATTCCTCTTCTCAGAAACTCAATGAATAAGAAATTAAATAAATGACTGCATATGAACTTAAAATTTAGGTATAATTTTAGTATATCTGGATGGGCACAAGTTCATATCATGAAACATGAAACAGAAAAAAATCATTGAACCCATGAAAAGATCATAAAATTCAAAATATCAATCATTACTCCCAGAATGTCATGTGGGAAACAAAAGATGGAATGTGAGATGCCTCTAGAGCAAAGAATAAGTCTCAGCTGAAGCAAACTGAGTGGCGGCATCAGTCATTCAACAACAAGGACTTCAACTGCGCTGACAGCTTGAATGATGTTAGAAGTAAATTGTTACCAGTGCCTTCTTTAAGTAACCCAACTGAATGACATCTTCAGTTTTGTTTTGTGTAACTCTAAGCAGAAAGACTAGCCAGCAACCAGGATTTCTGACTTAGGAAATTAATATAATGTATTTCTATTGCTTTTCCCTTTTGTAAGTTTAAACTGCACTAAAAGAAAACAAATGTAAGGTCCCAAAACTTATTTCCTTATAGTTCTCTTCATTTCTGAGCCACCTCCTTTTTCTGCTTCAGTGTCATTCATTTCTGAAGAGAGAAACACATTTTCCTTTGGCTTAATAGATTCTTTAGTCCTCTGACACCTTCTGTGAATCAAACCTGAGACATGTCTTGATTTCACATCTCAGCCTTATGTCTTTCATTTATCATGCTACTTTGTTCATTTTCAAAGATTTTTAGATCCCAAATATTTACTATCATTCTGAATTGTCCCTTTCATTTCTGTATGGCAAGTTATTCCCTCTTCCATTGTTTCAATAAGAATTCTAAATTATAGACATGTCTCTTCATTTAGAAACCTACAATAGTCTCATACTAATTGGAAGGTAAAAATAACTCCTTATTTAGAAGGCCACTTATTAAGATTAATTTGAAGAATCAAATAGAAATCCTTAAAATTCATCTCAGCCTCACATACACAATGTAAAAATGCAAATTAAATCACTCCAAGAGTAGTAAATGGAATAAGGGTTTAGAACCACAAGAAAAATCTAGAATAATGTATGTGTTGATTTTCATGATATCTACATTTACAACTTTCTCCTTTCCCCGAAAAGCAGCAAAACAAAGCAAATGACTTTGTACTAAAGTTAACATGCTTCTTGAAGACAAATGTGAAAGTTCATGGTGATTGTCATCTTGAATAAATTAAGACTCGTAACAAATTAGTTAATCACACTGCTGGGCATGTCTGAGGAAGTGCTGGGAAGTGAATTGCTGCCAACCCTGGAAGCTGAGGGAGGCAGAACTGTTCTGACATGCGAACCTAGGCAATGAGCCTGCAGTCCAATGGACTGAAATGGAAGAAAGAAAGAAGCAAAGAAAGAAAGAAGCAAGCCTGCCTGGCATAGCTCCACTCTGCTTGTCTTCTGAATGCTGCAGTCTCTAGGTGACAGATTCCAGGTTCTTTAGCTTTGCAATGGGAGTTCCTTGTAGTGAATTTCCAGGACCCTACAAGATTTCAGGAGATCAGTGGCCCTCATCTTTGATTCCTCTTTCACTGTGACTTTCAACTTCCTGTACTGAGAGCAGTGGCTGGATTCCTTGGCTCTGCAGCACACGGATGGCCTTTGTGGACTATCTCTGTATTTTCTGTTGATTCTTAGAGATACTTAACCAATACACAAACCATGCAGTTTGCTCTTGAAAGTGAGCCAGGTAAGAATGAAATGATGCTAATGGACTTGTATTTCAAGGTCAACCAGTTGTTCAGAGTTCACAATAAACATTAACCTGCTTTTACATCTGAAAAGACACCACTTTGTGAAGTCCATGCTCACCAAAAAAAAAAAAAAAAAAAAAAAATCAATATAAATGTAGCAGTGTGCTTTGTTCAGAAAAACTAAGCTTTTATAGTATAGTTTGCCAAACTCTTAGCAATAAATCTGGTGCGTGTGCTTGTGTGTGTGTGTGTGTGTGTGCGCATATGTGTGTGTGATTAATTTTTCATATCAGTTTGTCATATCATTGGCCCCAGTAAATGTCAGTGACACAAACTTCAGTAAATGGCTTGACTGACAGAAGTGGGATTAGAAGATCAAAGGCACAAGTTCATGGAGAAGTGCTAAAGATGAATGGATAAAGAGAACACAGAATACGAATTTTTATTTCATGTTAATTCTTCATAGAATTATCCAGGCCTAAAGAGAGTCTCAGCAGTCATACAGGAAGATATACCATCCATGACCAGGAACAGTTTCTGATGGTATTAAAGTCTGTGCACGTTGTCACCAATGTGAATTTTCTCTCCTAGATGCCCATTCAGCTTTTGCTGCTCTGATGGTCTTAACTTGGGATCAACAGAAATCAGTGCTGTGCCCTCTATGTAGTACCATCCTGGAAGGTAAAATGTAAGTTTTCATGTATCTTTCTTCCTGAAGGGACAGCAATTTGATCAAATTTGAATATGAGTCTATCTCCTCTGCCTACATTGTTTCTCAGAACGCTACAATCTGAAGACTTAAATAATGTTTCATTTTTTCATGTGATACTTACATTACTTCTACATTTTTAACAATTTTAATGTTACAAAAGGTCTAAGTGAGTATATGACTATATATTCTACCTGCTTTATTGTATATAATTCTGCCAGAAATCCTCATCCTAGAGAAGTAATCCAATAGCTTTTAAACAGTTCATCTATTTTAGACAATCGATCACAGAAAAAATCTACAGGAGTTCTTGGTCTTTCATGATGCTAAACCCCTATATATATATACCTTTCCAGGACCCAATAACATCTAATTCTCTTAATGACAAAATTGAAAAATGCGGCGCCCTTTTCTGTCCATGCCTAGTCCATCCACGCCTTGTGACAATCGCTTCTCCAGGAAAAGGACACCGCATGTGGGAATTGGGCGCGGGGATCTTGAAATGCTTTGTACTGATAATTGTAATTTGTGTAGTTCACATGTGTATGTTTTTATGTAATGCTCACTATGGAGTCGAGGGTGGAGACTCCAGGGGGGTTGCTGGAGGCCCTCTAGATAACCCCTTTGTGAGGACTGATTGTGGGGTTTTGCCTTCTGTGAATAATGTGAGAGAAGTGAAAGAGCTCATGGAGGAGGATTTACAAA